>QKQZ01000598.1:0-47320 GCA_003595255.1 Solenopsis fugax | reverse complement strand
GAGTCGATCGACGATTTCGCCGACGTGACGCGCGCGCGACGCTCCGAAATCCGGCGCGCCAACGTTCGTCGATAAGCGAGCTCTCGCGTGCTCTCGCGTACACTCGCGTGCAGTGCGTGCACGCACGCACGCATTCCGAACGTACGTTCGAATTCACGCACGCCTGCACTCCTAGTGCTTCGTGCTTCGTGATCGTTCGCTCGTTTGCTCGTTCGTTCGTGCGTTCGTTTGCTCGTTCGTTCGTGCGTTCGTTCGTTCAGTGCTTTTGCTCGCGATCGAGAATGACATATCGCGACGCGCGAATGACGCGCGACGATCACGCACGCACCTGGAGGAGCGTCGTCGAGCAGCGCGACCGCGACGGTTGAAGAAGGGTGAGAATCCAGAGCAGGTCTCTCGCGCGGATTGCCCAGCCAGAACACACTGGCGGACGGACAATGGCAATCTCGAGCTGGATGATCTGGGGTAGGAGCCTACGCACCGGCCGTACCCGTCGAAGTGCGTGCAATTATGGCAATTACAATTGAAACTCGGTCGCGACATTGCGCCCGGCAATTCACGTGTCTCCCCTCCTCTCGCGTCTTTCTATTTTTCTGATTGCAGGCCGCCAAGACGAGGACAACTGCGTGCAGCTCGACCTGTCAAGAGGTTAGTAACTTAACCTACCTGTCCGCGCGGAATCGCTCCCTCCTCCCTCGGCGCTTTCACCGACAACGTTCATTTCGAGGAGTTGCCTCGCACTTCCGTGTATTTATTTACCTTTCACCTGGCGAGCACGGTGTTGCGCAACATTGCTGCGTCTCGACGCCGCCGTGACCGGTTTGCCGCGCGTTCTCGACGGCGAAAAATGTGGATACCTTTCAACGATATCGAATGATACAGATCTCTTGCCATTCGAGGGTTTGGAATGTATTCATACACTCAACCTGATTCAAAAAGATGGAGAGAATATCTAGGACCAGACATTCTCGACTCTACTCTAGACTTTATTACCCTTTTCAGATCAGCCTCTATGAGAATATTGCACAATCACTTTAGCTCCTAGTCCTTTCTTGGCTTAAAACAAGGCATGATCGTTATTCTTTTTTTTTTATTATGAATTGTTCGTAAATTATAGAAAGAATTGATTTATGTTTTATAGGATTAAAGGAGAATGTCAAGGAGGTCTTAACTAATCTTTGCCAGCGGCACAATGTTCCAAACGTAAAGAAGCTAGCGTATCTCAATGCCATTGTTAAGTTGATTAGCGAAACTGACTTTCAAGATTATGGCTACTCCGCGGAAGATCTGTTCTGTTGGTAAGAATCCATTGACTCAATTACAAAATCTTGGAGTAGCAATTGTCAATCACTGATCACAAAAATGTTTCTTCTTATAGTTTACGCGTGGCGTTGGTCCATGAGGCGACGCAGGTGCGCGCCGCCGCGCTACGGGCGGTACGTTACATGCTCAAAAAGGAGCAGGATGTTATCGCGATCAACAAGCTGCAGTATCCATACTTCTTGGCACGTAGCATGGACGTTAATCTGCGCAACGAGATGGAAAGGATACAAGCTCTCCGGCTCGTCAGGAGGATCCTAGTATTAGCCCCTAAGCATTTCAGTTCCGTGCTAGCGAGATCGCTGATCAGTTTAACGAACGGTGGCATCGAGGAGAGGGATCGTGCATTTAAAGCATTTCTAGCGGTCCTGTGCGAGTTAGGCGTCCTGAACTCGAATCTGCTGATAAGCTGCGGCGGCGTCGGCGCGCTCGCCAGGGCCGCGATGACCGGTCAGAGTGCTGTCGCGGTCGAGTCCGTCGTCGGGGTGCTGCTACGACTGCTGAACAATCCTGATACGCGCGGCAGCGTCTCTCTTCTGTGCTTCGCCGCGCCCTACTGCGAACTTCACTCTTTGAGCATGGAGAGAACCAAGGAGGAGCGCGAGCAGAGATTCGCCGCGAGTAAACTGGCTCTGCTGAGCATCCTGCGCTCGTATCCGGGTATCCTTCATTTTTGCCGATCGGACAATAATTCGGGTCTCAAGGCTATCGCGGATATTTTATACGTGGACCAATTGGAGGTGCGCGGCGCCGTTCTTGAACTGCTCTACGAGCTCCTGGACCTGCCACTGCCCACGTGGACCGATGAGCCAGACGTTGCGCTAGCCGCAGTGGATCCTAGTAGAGCGCGAGACTCGTGGAAGTTGTCGGAAGGCTTTGTTGCCGCCGAGGGGAAATCTATACTGCCATCCCTGTCGTCGCACTGTCCCAACATCACGGAGATACATTCGGCGTTGTTGGTCTACGTTCTCTTGGAGTGCGGCCTGCACCGAGCCCTCGCGGAAACAATCGTCTCCAGCGACACATTTATTTCGGTGCGCGCGGCAGTACTTCTGGGAGCATTACTGCACCTCGCGCATTCGCTCTTACCATCCGAGCTTTGTGATCTTACGCCGCCATTGCCCAATCTGCTGGAACACGCGAGTGCCGGTAAGCATCAGGCACTAGCGGCAGTCACTATTCTCGAGCGAATGCATACTATGATGCGACGTAGACCGACCCCGGCGAGTCTCTTCCTTGATCGTATTCTCCAAGCGGGCACCTGGCTACGTCCAATTCTGCCACGACGTCAGCGGCCCTCAGGCAGACACTGGCTGCGAATCGGCAGGGAGTCACCAATCACACCTCTGCTGAAAGATGCGCAAGTACTCAGCTCGAAGGATGCTCTTGCTTGGAACTGGCCAGTGGTGCGAGCGATTCTACGATCGCGTGAAGATGCGACGCGAATCTTACATGACTCCGATAATCGGTTGTTTATGAAACGACTCGTACGTTATTTTAAACCGTCGTGGAATGGCTATAGTAGAGTCGAGCTAGGTACTGGCGCAACGTTGGCGCGAGAGGCGACTCTCGCCGGTTGCGATCTAGTAAATTGTCTGTTGGAACTGCATGAACCAGAAAGCGCGCGACTACTCAACGAGCTGATTGGAGATATCGCCGAGCGAATCGGCGACATCCGTATTAAAGAATCCGCGCATGATTGTCTGTTTTCACCGCGTCATATGTCTACCACGTGTTGTCAGAAATACTTCCTATTTCTCGGTCAGCTGAGTCATTCGGCTAAAGGTACGGTGGTTCTCAAGAGCTTCAATCTGCTGGAGAAGCTACAGGATCTCGCGCTGGCCACTAATCACGACTGCTATGTCAAACTAATCATCTCCAGCTTGGATTATTCCCGAGACGGCCCCAACAGAAAGGTACTGAGCAAGATCATCTCTGAGGCGACATTATGGAGCACGCGCCTTTACGCTACACAGTTCCTACGGTTGATTCTTCGTGCCAGAATGACGGACGCCGTACACTGGGCAATGGCATTGCTGGCGGATCGATTATCAGACAGTTATACAGCCGTGGCATTGGCCGCTTTGGAGGCGCTACATGAGGCCTGCGACGAAACTGAGTATTTAGAGGCATTGTTGCAGCAAGGCGGACAGTCACGCGACTGGGACAAATGGCTGCAGCACCTGGGCGACAAGGGTTATCTATTGAAGATCCGACTGTACTCTCTTGAGCAGGGTTTCGCGAGTCTCACCGCACCTTCCGAAGAATTAGAGAAGTGGATCGGCCCCGGCGGTTTCGCCGAGCGATACGTGGGCCTCATAGAAGGAGAGATACATGATGCACTGACGTGTCGTCAACGTGACGAGACTGGGAGCTACCAGAGAAGACACTCAAGCGATATAGTGATAATGCCGCGAGACATCTACGTGCCACCGCATCTGATCGGTCAGTTGGCACAGCACGACCATGGGATGCAATTGTTGTTACGCCGCAACGTGATACAACGTTTCGCCCGAGTGTTACAACGATTCAAGTTGGAGTTTGGCGGTCGCGATTCGGAGTCAAACTCGCGATGTACCAGAACGAGTCGTCTCGCTGCCATGGCAGCGGCGACGGCGGCTTCCGCCGCTGCCGACGATATCTGCATCATGTCGGAGGAGTCCGGCACGGATGAAGCTGTCGAGCAGTGCAGTCGTCTCGAGACCATCCCTGATTACGAAACAGTGGAGACTGAGGTTCGTGACACGGCGAGTCAACCGCGAACGGATTCGCTGATGGAGATCCGTCGCAAGACTAGCATGGACGACTCTAGGCACACTACTCCAGAGCGAAGCTGGAGACTGGAGACAGAGTCATCGCGCGATGACCACTTTGCCGGTCCGAACGGCGGCATTCTCAAAGTCAAATCGGCTCTCTGGGCTCTCGGTCACGCGGGCACGTCTGTCGCGGGTGTCGAGCACCTGAATCACCTGGGTATCATCGAGATGATTACGTCCATGGCGGAAACATGTCCGTATTATTCGGTACGCGCCACCGCAATGTACGCTCTCAGCCTGATCGGTACTACGCGAGCTGGAGCCGACATTCTGGTGAACTTTAACTGGCCGTGCGTCAGGCATCGACGCGGTGATAATTGGCCCGTAGTACCACCTTCAAGCAGATATCCTATGCCAAGCCCAATCCCCGTGCAGCGGCATCATCGTAGCCTCAGCGACGGCAAACCAGAACTGCTTGAGCCAATCGTGCGTCGCACTAGGAATAGATCCGAAAGCGCGGCTACAGATCTCGAAGCGCGACGATACTTCCTTTCGTAAGTAAAGCGATTAAAGACGAAAATACATATCGAAAGAAGATTAAAACCATTTTAAATTTGAAAATAAATTTCTTAAATGAAAATTTAATTGTTGAAATATTATAGCTTACGGATTGTTTAACTTTGTTTTACAATTTAAATTTAAAGAAAAAGATAGATTTAAATCTATATATATATTTTTTTATCTATGTATCATTCTATGTTTTAATATTAATTTTGTTTTGTTTTTCAGAGAGAGAGGCGAAACTCCAAGTCCTGTTTCAAGTATTCAAAGACTAAGCCAACAAGATGCTGAAGGATACGCGCGACTACGTAGTTTACAACGCCATCGCAGGCCGAGTTATTCTCAAAGCAGTTTAGAAGTATGTAAAAAATTACGTCTACACTTTTAAACACATTTCAGTGTCATCTTTAAACAACACGACAATCGAGTCCTTTTCTTTACAGATGTATAGCTTAGACGGCCGTCTTTCACTGCAGAGTCTGTCAGAATACGATTCGTCCCGCAGCTGGATTGCGGAGAACGCAGTTCTCACACCGACGCCACCTCCTCCGGAAGACGATAATGAGAACTCATTCTACATGGGTGTCTGCTTGCCGAGGAGGCTACTCACGATCTTCCCCGAGCCTCCTCAGCCGTCCCAGCCAACCATTCTCGAAGATAGCATCAGGTCCGAGTTGGAGACAACGGAGATCGATGAGGAATCCAGCTCGGAATGCGACGCCGATACCGAACATTGTCGCACGTGTCTCGTTTGTTATCACGGCAAAAGTGGCAAGGACACTGGTTCGGATCAGGATATGAAATTGCGAAGGTATCGAAAACATGATCTTTTGATAGATTACACATACGATAAAAATAAAAGAAATATAAATGAAATATAATAAAATATAAAATCGGTCATCGACGCATTAAAATTTGAAATTTGAAATTTGAAATTATAGTTCTTAATTTAAACTAGAATAAAATACTTTTTTGTTAATAAAGATGAATGATAAAAATTTTACGAGATACATTATGTGTGATTTGATCGTGTTTGTATAGAGAAATACTTAGACACACTCAACGGCTTGCAAACCCAGTGTGGTATCGTCACAGTCGTCAATCGTTACTAAGACTGAGGCAGCGATATCCAGAGAAGTTTCAGGTATTGTATTTTTTTATTTTAGCAATGTTTCAGCATGTAAGAGTGTCCTTTACATAGGTTCACTTTTTGCAGGATACCTGCTTGTTTTCGGACGTAGCCGCTCGTCTTGGCAGCGGTACGTACAGAATGCCAGCGCGACGATTTCTGCAAGAACTGTTTCTGGATTCTCCATTCGATGCGGTAAGTTCTCTCTGATTCACGCTTCCGTGCCGACTCTCGCGTAATCGTATGACTCAAGTAACTGTCAGCGTTCACGTCAGCGTTATTTTATAGTTGGCGCAACACGTAATCGGTCGAAGAAATCGTTAAAAATAAGAGCTCGTTGAAGTATAGTCATGCGAAGAATCCATCTCTAAATTTATCGTCAGTGTGACAATATTTATGAGTTAATAACTATATACAAGCTGTTTATTATCAGCTTTTTATCCGCCCTCTAAATTTGTTACTTACATAAATATTATGTACTTAAAAAATTTTAAATATGCATTTCACTTAGCTAGCATGAGTACCTCCTTTTTTTATTGTAAAACAATTTGCGACTTTATAGCTCTACGTTGAACCAATCAACATCCTGAAGATACCGATCGGCACGGAGGAGAATCCCCTGCAATCACCTGTTCCTAGCTCCGAGGCTAGTCCTCGGCAGCAGTCTGAAAGTCCTGTGGAGGGCAAGATTAACGGAAGACTTACTCTGACTGAGATACAAACGGCGCAATTGGCATCGGTCGCCGAGGAGGGCTCCTCGGCCGGTGGCGGAGGCGGCAGTGGCGGCAACGACTCGTGCAACGCGGGGCATCAACGTAAGAAAAAGCCCCCGGAGATCGTGCGTTCGTCGCAAGAACGACGCACCGACGAGAAGATCATAGCCGAGATCTTGAAACCGGAAGAGCGAATACGTTTGTCAAAGAGTTCCGATAGGTCGTTAAAAGTATCAGGTACAAACACTGCCATCAGCCTTGATTCGTAGTTTTTCGAATTCTCGATCACGACTGCGCGCGTGTGCGTACATGCGTGCTTGCGTATGCATGTCGTGCGTACGTCATATGCTGTGTGTACATATTTTGTATTAAAATGATAATGATATATAAAAGTAATAAATTACACACAACATATATACATACACATATACACACTCACACACTGCCGGAAATCAGACGTACCCTTACGCATATTTCAATGTTTCCTAATTCTTGTACGCCTTGCATCTATCTCTACACATAATTATTCGTTAACCCTAGGATTACACACACTTTCGAATACGCTGGGTCTCTTGGAGACTTAACGAATACTTTCGCCACACAAGACTGTTAAAACTGCAGACTTCTGAACGAATACTTTTGCCAGGAGGATGCCAGATTATAGAATATAGATCATAAAATCAAAATTATGTCTGCTTGCTAAATTGTAAAATACAAACGTTTCAGGAAAAATGTTCAAGTGATAGTAACAAGTTGGAATCTTTTGCCAGGTCTCGCAGGCTTATGTGTGTAGTCTGCAGGTTGATGACCGGTTAATTCGTATTTTATATCTATATTGTACGCCACATTGTAATCTGTCGCATTATTTTTTAACGTCGCAGTCGACTTTTTTTCTTTGCGAAGATGCGACGAGATCGTGTAACGTTGTTAGTTTTATACTTAATATTATAATTTCATTTCTATTTATACGCATTAATTTATGTATACAATGAAAAAAAGATGGAAAAAAAGAAGCAGAATGTGTGAAATATAAACAAACGTCTACGTATCTCGTACGGAAATTCTATTTTCCTCTCCAGCTTGTCACGCTCCTGATATCTTCGACGTCTCTCCTGGTCTCTCCGTCTCTGCTCAAGGCACCGCGCCATCGATTACGCTACCGCCTTGAAATCGAGAAATCCGCCGCCAGTCGGCGCAGCGATCACCATCGCGAATCCCTGCTCCGGATGTCACCGATCATTCGCGTCATCGCGCATCGTCCATAATTATTTATCGAGAGGACGAAACTACACAAGTTCGCCAACGCGCAGTAATCCCGATAACGATGACGGCGAGCTCGAAGCAAGGCTCCAAGCGGTCGAAGTGGGCCCTAGATTTTGCGCACAGGTGTGTAACCTAATCGGCGCAATTTTGGAATAGCGGTACACGTGTCGATTTAAACGTATTTCAATCGTGTCGACGTTGGACAGGCACTCGTATATTAAATATTAATGTCCCTTCTTTTCAGTTGCACTCCCTCGTGATTACTATACCTTCCCGATCGAACCCCGATGTTATTTTAACTTCGATTACAGTATGCCGCTGAAAAGAAGGGAAGTTTGCCGTCTGGCGCGGTTTCACGAAAGATTATCAAGTAAAGCAAACATTTTCTTCGCAGAACGAAACAGGACAAAAACGCGGAGATACCGTCTCCGCCGGGATATACACCCACCGGTTCCCTCTTTCACAATGTGGAGTACATGAGGGAGTCGGACTCCAATCACCTGATAATAAAGAAATCCTGGGACCTGGCGTTGGGACCCCTGAAGCAAGTGCCCATGAACCTGTTCATCCTGTACATGGCCGGTAGCTCCGTCTCGATATTCCCCATCATGATGGTCGGTATGCTTATCATCAAGCCGGTCAAAGCGCTGTTCACCCTCCAACAAAGTGAGTTGATCTAAAATTGTCAGACGTAAACGCCTCGACAGTCGCTCTATATAATCACATGCTTCCTCTGTGTCTCAGCGTTCAAAGTGATCGAAGGTACGCACGCGTGTGGACAAAAGTTCGTGTACTTCCTAGGACAGTTAGTGAATATCGCGTTAGCTCTGTACAAGTGTCAGTCGATGGGTCTGCTACCAACGCACGCGTCCGACTGGCTGGCGTTTGTCGAGCCCCAGACGAGAGTGGAATACTCCGGCGGGGGTTTCATGTACATTTGATGCGAAGGGATCGGTCAGGCGGTATTGTAAGTATTCGGCATACGCGCCCACGTGAATTATAGCTAAATTATACTCTACAAGGACATGCGTGTCATGCATTTAAATATTGTTTATTAAAATAAAAGTATGGAAAAATAAGAGTGGCTTGTCTTTGTACATTGCATTGAATGCATGTATATATACAGATATACCGTCGTTTCCTCGAGAGATATAGCTAAGTGTTACATCGTATATCGGTAATGGCATATGCAGTCCGTCTTCTAGTTCTGGAAGTGATTCGAGGGATACGCGCCGCGACTTCGCTATGGTTTCTTTTTCTTTTCTTCTAGAAAATCAAGAACTCGCTGATACAGTTTCGCCGGTTCGTCTACTCGTGGCACCTGTGGCAAAAATTAATCAGTTTCAAAATGTTGCAAAGTACTTATCAGAAACTTCCCAGGTAGTATGAAACATTCCAGCAATGTTGCAACATTGCTGTATTATTGCTCCATACTCCCAGGTTCATGCATCATACACTCTACATGATTTTCAATTCAGAGTAAGTTAAAGAGGAGAATGTAACAAATAACAAAACAAAATTTAAATATTGTTTACTTAAAGAAAGGAAATTTGTTTTTATCATATACTAATCCAATCAAAGTTGCAAGAAATCTCTTATCTTATCGAGTGTCTATACCTCATAATTTTGGGCTATGTATATTCCGGCGTATACTCCAATACTCAGAGTGGCCTGTAGATCATTAAAATGTTAGGAGTCCGAACTTGGAGATTACGGGAATTCTATGTGTTACATACCAGAAATCGGAGCATGTTGGGGGTTCTCAAAACAGACTTATTTAACCCGACAATTTCGTCCGCTGACACTCGCGAAATATCGCTGAACGCTCAGATAGAAATGCACTGAGGTAAGTTCGAACGTCCAGCATAAAATACGCGCGATCGTGATGTGAAACACAGCTGGTCAGATTCGTTGGTTATTTTCTCATGACAGGAAGTACGCAGTCTGGTTAGCTTTGTCACTAGGTCTAGTTATTTCCACTGCTCGTTTAACCAGAAACGAAAGAGACAGCGCGCGATTTCTTTTTCAACTTGTATATGAAACTTTTTTTTACTTTTTTCATAATCTTTTTATTTTAATATTTATTAATGACAAAGATTGAATAAACCAAACTATATATATATTTTTTTTTTCCTATTACTTTCACATTTAAGTAAAATTGCTATAAAATTTAAGGTAATAATTAGTATTATTTTACGACTGAGAAAATGTTGCATATAACAGAGTTATTATTGGACTTTATTACGTACAATTTGCCTTCAAAATATATGTTTAATATTATGTCAAAGAGTAATAACATGATCACATCACAAAGAGATAGAGAAGAATCCTTATAGCTTGTTCTAATAAATTTGTAAGGATTTTTCATAGAGATAATATAGAATATAGTATATATATATATATTATAATCTACTCCTTAAAAGAAATTATTTCTCGTGAGAAGTTTCGTTAAAAAGTATTCAAGGTCAACATCTTAATAAATTATGAAAGTAAGACTTTTATCGTCTAAGAGATTTTTGCAAGTGTTATTAGTAATGACCGACAAACACAGAAATTCTAAAGCAGTATTCAAAATAGATCTAACTGAAATTGTAATGAAAATCAGGATAGTATGAAGATTCAAGATCTGAAGAATAAGAATTGCAAATATGAATTCATGTATATGTGTATCTGTGTATGTGTATGTATGTGTCACACATAAATGATCTAATAGATATCTTCGTCATCTTCATCCATAGCGAAGTCGCTACCAACTCCAGAATCCGGCACGTAGAGAGGGCTGCAAAGTAAAACAGATTAATCGTATTACAAAGTTAAAAGAGGAGAAAAAGATAAACAATGTGTCCCTTTTTTTCTAGAACCTACTTTATTGCTCTGCACGTGAAAAAGACGATGCGTTTCAGCTTTTTGTTGTAGAAGAAATAATTGAAGGACCACAGGCATCCGTCTTCCCCGAAAGGATCTGACGCGAAGTCGGGATTATAACTGTGAAACGTTCTTTTATATTATTTCACATCATTCTTACTTAAATAACTCTACATTTAATACAATAAGACAAAATTTTACTCGATATATTTAAAATTGTGTACACATATTTTTGTTTGCATTGCAGTAAAAGATCATAAAGTCGCGTGTGTACCTATAAATATCGCATCCTTGCAACGATATCTCTTTGTCAACGGCCGCCCAAAGTGCAGAACGTAATGAACGATAGTGATCACCCGCAGTAGCGTTGAGATTACCATCCACTGCATTCATTACCCATTGTAAGCTTGGTTCTTTGCTGAACTCGTGGCTCTTGGCATCCGAGAAATCATAGTCTGGATTAAAGGTTGAATTCAATGTGGCGATTAGATAAAACAACGTCTTCCTGCTGATCGTGTCGCACAATGGACCCTCTTCGTCACCAGAAACACTACGGCTACATAAGGAAAACGAATCGAGATGACAATGTTATCAACTCAAGCGCATATAATGAAATCTTATCTCAAAAAGGCTCAAATCAGTCCAATCGACTGAACATTGTGTTCCAGTGAGACAGATTAACGACAGATATCCCTCAAAGACCTCAAAGATACCTCAAGCATCCCTGAGCAGGAGATGTTCCTAAAGATGTCTGGGGTGGTGATAAAGCTTGCAGATCGTGCGGCGTGCCTCCCTGCTCCGCGTTATACCGTTTGTACATTTGCTTGTCATTGGCTGTCATCTTGCAAGAGTAACTCTCAATCCTAAAACGATAAAGATGCGACGTAAATAATGATTCGAGATAAATGTGCTCGATTTAAGATAAAGTAGCTCTATATGTTTGCATTACCTTCCGATTATCTTGCTATCTCCGGTCTTGATGGACAAGGCACTGTTTATAGCTTCCAAATGCGTATTCTCTAGCAGCTTCATCTTGTTGCTAATGTTGCAATTTTTCAGATTACGCGAAGAATCTGCCTAGAAGAGCTGGGAAACTACGTTGCGTCGGTGGTTCACCCCCACGGTCGGGCCTACCCGACTTACAACGTTGACATCTCTCTCTCTCTCTCTCTCTGTTGATCCCAGAGCTCTTATTACTCGCTGTCCAGGCGAATCTAGATACGTTTGTTCAGAATTCCCAACGGCCCGATCGTTCAGTACAAGCGAAACGTAAGGAAGCTTCTTTGACTACGTGGACTTATCAGGTCGTTGTTGGGCATCTCTTTTATGTGTATGAAAATTCCTTTCCTTTTCGAGTGTACGAGATTAATTGTCGACGTAGTGGTCTTCCCGGTCTCCTTACTGTATTTGCACATTACAGATAGCTAGTTAAGGATTTGGGGGAAGGTGATCGAGTTCCAGAGAAGGCTTGGTGAGCGCGAGAGTCAAGGTCCTCTACTTCCCGAGGAGTCTCAGGCGAGTATTTGTCCTACATGCGCGCTGCCCGCTACTTATAGAGTCGAAAGAGGGAGAGAAAGAGAGAGGGAGCAATGACGCGACGCGACACGACGCGACGAATCCCACCGATAAACAAAGGTGCGCTCGCCTCTTCTGGCGAGACTGGGCTCAAGGAAAAAAATTATCGTCTTTCTGGCGAGGGCCGCGCGGAACGCAGCGAATGAACGCACACACGCGCGCGCACACACACACACACAGCAGAGCACAGCGACGAAGTAACTTCGCGTTGTTCTCGAATTGACAGGAGACGTCAAGATCTCAGCCACGGGTGTCTGGCCTTCTTTCTCGCGCGAACGAGCGAAAGAGAGGGAGATAGGGAGATATATATATATATAAATATATATATATATGCCGCAGACTGCCTCACGCGTAGCGCCCGCTACTGACGATAACAATCCATAATCACGGACATTGTCGTTTGTTGATATGGTCGCCGTCAGAACTCCACTTGATAGAGCTTCTCTTCACTCGGAATCGCGCGATGGCACTTGTCACGATCTCGCCGAATCACCCGTCCCGCACTCAACCCGACGACGCAACGCACTCGACCTTCCTCGACGCGCGCGAGCTCTGACCAGTTTACCAACTTTAATTGCGACTCGGTGTAGTCGGTGTCAAGCCCGCGTTCACCCGCGTTCACCGCGCACGTAGAGAGACGCAACGGCTTGTGTACGTGTGTTTGTGCGTCTGTGTATACGCGAAGAAGGTACGTATACGTGCACCCAGGGATGCGTGTATAAGTGTACGGCGTATCGCATGTACGTGACAGAAATAGCAATAGTCGGGTGAGACTCGCGGCATCGTATCGTCATGTCGCTCTCTTGCTCGCGCACGCACCCGCAGCCTATCTCGGTCTCACTCACGCCCATCTCTTGGTTCTCCGGAGGGAAGGGGGAGGCACGCGTCGCGCAAACGGTCAGTGCTGCGCGCATGTGCGTGACGTGCGCCGCGGAAGGCGCGCGCGTACGTGTGTATGTGTGTGCGTATGAGACCGTGACCGATCAGGAGCTCGTCTCTTTTTGTCCGAAGCGGAGTCGTGTGTCGGGTCTCTCGACCTCGGTCTCTTGCACTCCTTGCGTTTAAAACGAGACAGATTGTATGTCAAAATATCATCGTGATGGGAGGCGCAAGGGGGTAAGATGAAGATGTGTACGAAGTTCACAGTCTATTGACGCAATTTGAACACGAAATCCATTTGGACCAACAGCGTTCTTTCTTTCTCTCATGCTCCGTTGAATTTAATTGAATTTTTCAAATTAACGTATGTGGCATAACGTATGTGCAATGAGATTATGCTAATGACTAATGATACACCAATAATGAAAACCGTATTGTAAAGGGTGTAAAAGAATTATTAAATATTAATTAATAATTGAACAAGTTGATTATTAAACATTATTTTTTATTATTTCTATTCACTATTATTTAATAATTCCTTTGGCGCTATTTTAAAACATCTTTTGTGTATATAAACGTTCTATATAGTGTATGATACTCGTATGTCTGTGAGTTAAATAGCTGTGGCGCGCGCATCGCCCTGTATTTATTTGGTATGATCCTAACCTCACAGGACCAGCGCAGGATAACATGGGATAACATGACCAGACGAGAAATGATGCGATAGCTTATCGTTGAGAGTTTAAAAGTTTATTTAATCAAAATGTCGAAACGAAACAGCGACTATGTGGTCACGGAGCACCGCGATTTACAGGTTAGTCAAAAAGACGCTATGTGATTTCTCTTGTCAGAAATAACGGCTCCTGTTGCACCGGAGAAGTGAGTATTCATCCCCTTTTTCATTTATTCTAGGCTAACACCATGGCAGTGGACGCGACCGGTAACTATGTCCTTCTGGCCGGGTAAGTAGCCCTTAAAATCAACTATTACCTGCGGCAAATATAATATTTATAATTCAAAATATTTATTAGTTAATATTATTTAACCCTTATTAATTTATAATTATCATCCCCAGTCTTTAATAGAGATTAAAATAATCGAAGATAATCTTGAAACTCACGCGTTTTATCTAAGAAAAAAATATTGATTAGAATGTACTACTGTGCTTTAAATAATCTGTTACTATTGATTGTATGTAAATGCAAAAATTGTCTATATTTCTTCTCTGTCTCCTCTGTAGACGCAGATACTTAGCGGTGAAACATCTGGATGAGGATGTGAACACTGTGAAAAAGTTTCAACGACAGAGTAAATATGAAGTTGGCTCTGCTGAGTGGAATCCATGTGACTTAAATTGTCACTTGTGTGCGATTTCTGTAAGACCCTGTATCTTTTATGCCAAAATATCCATGCATATATGTATTATCGATTAAAACTATTATTAAATAAATGATAGAAGAAATAATATACAAAAAAATACTGCTCTTTTATACACTGTTTTAAAATAATTTTCTTTTAGAGCAATACACGAATCGAAATATTGAATTTTAATGATGCGGGTGGATATGAATTGCAAACTACACAGAGCCTGAAAGCTCACACACGGGTGGTCAGCGATCTGAACTGGCATCCCAAGGAGCCAGATATTATTGCCTCTTGTAGCATTGACACATTTATACATATCTGGGACATACGAGATCAAAGAAAACCATGCTTATCTTTGTCTGCAGTTGGTAAGATAGAAGACATACTAAAAGAAGATGTACTTGATTCTGTCTTAACTAATAAAATAAACGTTCTTGTATCTTTTTTATAGCGGGATCGTCTCAAGTACGTTGGAACCCACTGTCATCCCACATCTTGGCTACGGCGCACGATGGAGATGTCAAAATATGGGACCAGCGGAAGGCAGCGAGCCCTGTGCAGTATATAACAGCCCATTTGACAAAAGTATAACACAGTTCTGTCGCGCCAGTTAAAATAATTTTGTAAGAAAATATTCAACTCAAAGTCAAATTTTAGATACATGGTTTAGATTGGTGTCCTTTTCAACAAAATCAATTGGCGACGTCGAGTCAAGACTGCACCGTCAAGATCTTCGATATTGTCAATCCGCGCAGGGCTGAGAGTATCTTGACGACGAATTCTCCTGTATGGAGAGCAAGATACACGGTAAGAATACAAATATAACGTTTTTACGACTGTTTCTCATATGATGTGTCATTCTTAAATCTTTTTTGCAGCCCTTTGGAGAGGGTTTAGTGACGATAGTGGTACCGCAATTACGACGTGGAGAAAACAGTCTTTTACTGTGGAACACGTCAAACTTCAGTACGCCGATATATACGTTTGTAGGCCACACGGATGTCGTACTTGAGTTTCAATGGCGACATCAAAAACTAGGTTGTTATATTGAGAGAAATTATTGAAAGCATATTATAGAAAGAAATTATAGGAAATTAAAAAATGCACTGCTATGTATATAATTTTATTTGTATCTGCTTACAGAAAATAGCGAATTTGAACTTGTTACATGGTCCAAGGATCAGTGTCTGAGGATATTTAAAATCAGTCCTTTCATAAAGAAAGTAATAAACGATTTATTTCTCACAATTTTGTGAATCATCAAAATTACGAGCAGTAGAAATATCCATTATCATTTTCAGTTATGCAGCAACGGTATGGACGATGGCCTATCGGTCTACAGCCAGTATTCCGAAGAGAGTAATCTAAGTATGTAGGATACATCGAGAAATCTATCTCCGAGATTAAATTTTTTATATAGAGAAATATATCTTTATAGGAACTCTGCAGTCCGTTCAAGAACTGCAGCTGAACACTTCTCAGAGCGAGCCTGAAATTAATTACATTACAACCAAAGTGGACGAGCCTGTGCCACAGTCTGAAACAATCAGCCTGCCAGACAATTCTAAAAAAGTCTCATCTCCCACACAGCCAAAGAGTTTACAGCAAGAGTTTTCCCTGATAAATATGAATATACCAAATATAGAGGTAACGTCACTTTAGACACGCGAAATACCTGATAATTTAAAACTACTAATGTTTATGATTTTTTATTCAGGTGAACGCGATGGATGTAGTGGAGAGGAGTTGTACGATAACTGCATGTACAAAGAACTATAATGTGATATTAAAAGTAAATTTCCCTGTGAATTATCCGTGCAGTGCACAACCAACATTCCAATTCTGCCCTGGCACGACGATCGACAACGCAATGATGACGAAGTTGCTGAAGGTTCTCGTGCAGACCGCTCAGTATCGCGTCAAAAAAAATAGATCATGCCTAGAGCCGTGTCTCCGACAACTGAATATAACTTTAGAGCAAGTAAGCGGATATTTTCTTCGAATTAATGTAACTTATAATATATCTTCGAATTTGAATAAAAATTTCTAATTCGTACTCGATAGTTGTGCAAGAAGGATGAAGATGAAAGCAATCATTTGGTGTACCACATGCAAGATAACAGCAATTTCCTAAACTCTCCTAATATCTGTGCGAATTATCAAGATTCGTATATACCATTCCCTAGAACATCCGGCGCCAAATTTTGTTGCGTAGGTGCGTATATACGCTCATCTTTTAATTTTGTGTTTTTAATGCATTTTCTGAATAGGTATTCTCGTTTGTTTCGGACGTCCTTCCTACGCGAGAAGATCATCGATGAAACCAGGAGATGCGACACCCAGAGCATTGTCCGCCTTGGACAATAGCATCGGTAACGGCGAACCTTTCATGCATATGTACCGAAGTTCTTATGTGCCAACTAATAATAACATATCTATCAGCTCGTACTACTTTCAAGATCGTGTAAGGAATATTTGAATCGATAAAAATGAAAATAGTATAAATATAATTGCATGATTATAATATATGTATTATCTATATATATTACAATTCTATCGGCAGAAGGATCTCCGACGTGGATTGCATGGTACGAGTAGAATGCACGATCGATCGTATTTCAAGAATTGTCACCCAATGGTTATGATATATGACGTTTCATCATTATTCTTCGTCAATAAGGAACTCGCCGAGAAGTACACGTGAGTATTTCACATGACAATTATACCTATATATTGTTTAAGCGTCGTTTTAAAAATCTATAAAAATATTTAATTTCTTTTTAGAATCAACACTGCTGACATTTCGGCCATGTATCAGCACAATGCAAATGTGGCTGCTGCACTGGAAAGGCCTGACTTAATTCAGACTTGGTGCTTAGCTGGTTTAATTATTTCACAGTCACCCTCCAATACTGAGCAAAACTCTAGCCAGTCAGGTCATTCTCCTGATGTCAATGTTCCATGGCCTTTACATCCTTGGGGACAAAACTTAATTCATTTCTTGTAAGTATTGCTCTTGATTTTGTTATTATGTACATTAATTAAAATTATATTCAGAAAGAGGACGACATACTGAATCCAAATAATATTAAATCAAATAATAACATAATTTTTAAATAATACTTTTTATTAATGACCAATATGGGTGTTAATTTTTTAAACATAGACTAGGATTTATTTTGAAAAATTCTAAATATGTGATTCTTTAGATTATCAATCAAATGTCATCAATCGCTTGTGATGTATTTATTCCATATATAATTGCTCTTTAGAATACAGCATTACGCTAAGCAGTCTGACGTTCAGATGGCTGGCATGCTGAGCTGTGCACTTAGCTATCGATCTGAGAATACGGACGCTTCGCAAACTAGACTGACTAGCAAATCCGTAAACGTCAGTGTAAGTATGCAATTTGTATGAAAGAGCAAGAAGTGCAGGTTGTGTGTCACTTGAAAATTTCTCCTCACTGACGCGGCATTACTATTTGCTCCGCAAAGTCGATGGCAGAAATTACATGTACATCACATGTTCATCGATCACATTTTCGCATTCTATTCCGTGTTTTTTAGCATTTAATAAGAATGGATTTTTATGCACAGCACAATGTCTCTTTCTTCCGATGCATGAGGAAACATATGATGTTTTTTGAGAGTGATGTGTAGCTTGTTTAACGTTTGATGCGAATACAGCGGTACGGTATGCATATTTGATTATAAATATTAATAGATGCGTTGCACATTAACTGTGAACACTATTCAATGAATTTATTAGAATTTTATGAATTTTATGTATGATAGTTAAAATTTCAATCTTCTGTGTATTATCTTCTGTGTATTAATAGATGTAATATATACTGTACCGGTGTATATTTTTTTACATTTTCTAATTATATGTAATTGTATATCACAGCTAATGATGTAATGTTACGTTTGTTATAGAGGCTTTCCATAGGAAAATGGTGGTTAAAGGTAAGATTTTGAGTTTCGTGGAACAAGGTAGAAAACAAGGTGGAATTTTGGATTTGGTTTTTAGGGTTGTTTGTTGTACAATCGATATTTTGTATTCGTCTCTCAGCATCGGATTGAAAATGATACCACCAAGTGGATTTGTTGATTGTGACTAATTAGAATGTAGATACAAATTCTACATTTGTACGCAATTAATAAAATAAAATAAAAAATAACGCGTTATTTTTTTGAAGGTAGCAAATCGCAGTTAGTGGTCAAACGACATGTGCTGTTTGCTATAAATCAATCTCATACAAATAAGTAATTGTCATTTCTCTGTGGAGAGAATTCACAATAGTAATTTTTCATTAATAATAACTCATTTCGACCGATTTATATAAATGTTAACGTTTATTATCATGCGTGTGTTGTGTATATCGTGTGCGTGTGTATTATGATATATTATTTGTAATTATGATGTATGTCAACTGAATTTATGTTCTATTCAATATTTCTTTGCAGCCTGGTGGTTCGCCTTATCACACGATACATCTAGCAGATACCACGTTAGAAGGATGGAATTTCAATTTCCAGAATCTAAAGCAACACCGTTCAAATTCATGGTCAGAGTCGTTGGATGATTTAAAAGTCATTCAAGGCAGCTTTGGGGACTCGGCAAAAAACATTAAGTATGTTTTAAGAGTACAGAGTCTAACATTGACATGTCCGAAAAGCATCATAGAAAAAAGATATTTTAAGGATTTCTTTCGCCAATCTTTTCTAGTTAAGCTAGATTTTTAGTTAAGCTAACTAACCGGTTAGTTAATTGGAATTAACCGCATTTGTTATTTCATTGCAAGGCACTGTTGGTTTACTAAACCAACATTGGTGAAAGAGGCTCTTAAAAAAAATTTTTGAAATTTCTGTGAGTTATGTACGTTTCAGACTGTAATACAAATATTGAATATCATACGCAGATTGTTTGATGAGAAATACACGGCGTTGTACGACGGTTACAAGAAAGCGTACGCTGAGGCATTGCACAGGTGGGAGCTATTGGACGCTCGCGCGCAGATATTGAAACACCTAAGCGTATCCTCGTTCGACGTGCAAAAGGACGTCGAATTGCAGAACGAGTGTCGGATCTGCGGCAAGATCAGTCCAGGTCCGCAATGCGCTAACTGCAAGGGATTGAGCTTCCAATGTATCGTTTGCCACGTTACAGTTAGAGGTTCGTAACCTTTTGTGTAAATTTAATTAGCTTCCATAAGTATTTTAATTGTGATTTAAAATAAAGCTCAAAATTTTTTGTTCAAAAATCTAGGTGCAAGTAACTCTTGTATGTTTTGTGGTCATGGTGGACACATCGAGCACTTAGCGGCGTGGTTCGCTAAAGAGGTAGTATGTCCCACGGGTTGTGGCTGTCATTGCTTGCAGGAAAATTCAGTGCTATTTAAAATGTAGGTAATGTAAACGAAATTTGTACCTAATCATGATCTGTGATAGTTAATATTATGAGAAAAGAATAAATTTCTTTTTATTTTACGTAACGTTAAGAACTTTACGTAAAATATTCTAACTGCGCGAAAAATAATTGTCCAAAAATTAATAAATCAAAGGTAATAAAAAATCAAATGATTTTACAGTATTGATTCAAATTAGACATTTACAAATTATCGTTGTCTGAGAATGTTGTTATATGACACTGGTATATAAAAGAGAACATTTTTAATGTTTCATCAATCAAATGCTATATAAAATTACATAATTACAATTGCGTAATTACAGTAAGATAATTTAACTGTGATTTAAGTATTGCAAATTTTCACAATCAAGTTGTAGCGGCTAGTATCGATAATGATCGGGCTTGTAAGGTCCTTTCACAGGTATGTCCAAATATGTGGCCTGTTCTGACGTAAGACTCGTCAATTTTACACCCAAGTGATTCAGGTGTAACGCTGCAACTTCTTCGTCCAGCTTCTTAGGCAGCATATGTACGCCAATCGAATACTTGTCTGATTGTGTCCAGAGTTCGATTTGTGCGAGCACCTGGTTCGTAAAGGAGTTGCTCATTACAAAACTCGGGTGACCCATCGCGCAACCCAAATTCACCAAACGACCCTCCGCGAGAAGAATAATATGCCTGAAATATACAAGCGATTTAATGAGGATAATCCATTCAATTCAGCAATCACACGCAGTAAACGAAACACACCTGCTGTTCGATAATCGGTATCTGTCCACTTGGGGCTTTATGTTGGTCTTCTCGGCGTTCTTCTCCAGCCACGCGACATCTATCTCACAATCAAAGTGTCCTATGTTGCAGACGATAGCATCGTTCGGCATATTCATGAAGTGCCGTTCCACAATGATGTTCTTGCATCCCGTAGTAGTCACATATATCTGACCCTTTGTGCTCGCTTCTTCCATCGTTGTTACCTGTAGATTACAGGTATTTATTAACTGTTGTAAGATCATGGCTGATCATGACTCCGCGACCACACTTGTTAATTCTAATTTGCCGTATGTGGCTTAATAACGCACAACCAGTAATCGAAATGACAATTTGACGCGATTTTACAATTGATTAGATTCTTTTCTGCTGGTACCTCGTATCCTTCCATGGCCGCTTGAAGCGCGTTGATGGGGTCGATCTCTGTGATGATAACGCGACCTCCAAGGGCTCTGAGACTTTGCGCGGATCCCTTACCTACGTCTCCATATCCGGCCACCACGCACACCTTACCGGCGATCATGACATCAGTCGCTCTCTTGATACCATCTATCAGTGATTCCCTGCATCCGTACAAATTGTCGAATTTACTCTGTTGAAAAAGAAAATAAGGCCAAATTAGCTTCGTTATTACCTAATACATTATTTAGATATTTTGTTAATGTAATCTCTTATTTTAACTGCGAGAAACATGATGCAAAGTTTCATTATATTAACTGTTCATTTTTAAAAGTGCAGTGTCATGCATTACATCGAGATTTCTGCAAAAGTTAACGCGTTTATGAGTCACTTATCATTCGTTTATCAGTTTCGTCACTGTCGTAATCCCACAGTTATCTTAATTCGCATAAACAATGACTATTAGACTAGTCGAACCATTAACCATTAACGATATTTTGTTGTAATTTCTTAATATACTCTAGTCATCAATTTCGCACCGATAGCTTATCAATAATTTCATAAAACTGTTTACTCATGGCCTTGCTACAGTTGTACGAACCTTTGTGACGGAATCGTTGACGTTAATCGCCGGAACTTTGAGCGTATCCTCCTTTACCATGCGGTAGAGATTGTGCACTCCGGTGGTGGTCTCCTCAGATAGACCGCGACATTCCTTGAGATACTGTGGATACTTAGTATGCACGAGATTGGTCAGGTCGCCGCCGTCATCGAGGATCAGGTTGAATGGCTTGCCGTCCTGAAACACGAGGGTCTGCTCAATGCACCAGATGTATTCCTCCTCGGTTTCGCCTTTCCACGCGTACACCGGCACTCCAGTTTTCGCTATTGCTGCTGCCGCGTGGTCCTGCGTGCTGAATATGTTGCAGGACGACCATTGCACCTGCAATACATGAATAACTTTATTAAAATTCGGTTTCAAATATTAAATTTCTATGATTAGGCATTTTTACACACAAATTTGTTTTTAGAGTAAGTGGAGGGATTATTTACGATAAATAATATTCTGACATACAATATTATACTTAAATATATCATCAAATGTTATCGTATATTGCTATATGTCTATATGTAAAGGCACGAGTATCAAAAACATTTTTTTTTTTTTCAATTTTAATGACATTATCAAATATGTTAAATTATCAAAATATGACGGTCTTAATATCAAATTCATGAAAATTAAAAAACAATTTTAAAATCATTAATTTTTTTTCGACAATAAATCCTATACATGATCCTGATTTTTTAATAACAATTCAGGAAAAAAAAATACTTGAAATATAAAGAATGAACCTTAAGGCATATAAATCCTTATCAAGATTGTAAATATTTCCAAGTTGAATGCGAAATCTTTGAAATGCAAATAAATCTTTTTTCTCGTAATATTTATTCAAATTTGTTTCGTTGTCAAATGCTACAATAAAAGTCTACTATGATTAGAATAGCGTACAGCGTGTCAAGAAAAAAAAACTGTTTTCGACTGAATACGATGAAGTCAGATTTGCAGGAGAGGCCACAAGGTCAATGACGATAACATTGATGTGTAAATCACAAGTTTATCTTCACATGTTTCTTCATTGATAAGTAAATAGTCGCGTGAAATTCTATCGGCCTTGCTGTTACTTATCGCCAAAGTCTATCAAATTATATGCATGTGAATTAGCTCATTAGAAGCATTAAGCTTCCTAGTGCTCACCTCTGCACCAAGTTCTATTAGGGTCTCGATTAGTACGGCAGTTTGTACGGTCATGTGAAGACAGCCGGCGATCCGTGCGCCTTTCAATATCTTGGATGGTCCATATTTCTTCCTAATTGACATAAGCCCTGGCATCTCGTTCTCCGCCAGGGTGATTTCCTTACGACCCCATTCCGCCAAGGAGAGATCAGCTATTGAGAAATTTACTCCAATTAAGTTACAGAAAAATTATTGTTGAAACTAAGAAGCAACAGCTTCATATATTTATAAATACATATTTAAAAAATATAAAAACAATTTATAAATTTAATTAAATATAAGTTATATAGTATATAGGATCAAATATAATAAATATATATATTAACATTTTATGATATTGATATATGTAATATTTTAATATAAATTTCTTTTAGGTAAAATTATATATGTTTTTCAGTGTTTGATTATCAGAGGAGTAGAGACAATTACTAATACTATCAGAGAAAAACGTTATACACAAAAAGATACAATTGTATAATGTTGCAAAATATGCAGAACACAGATGCTATTACAACAATTATTTTATGAAATAATTTTTTTGAAGTAGTAATTTCATAAATGTAAAAATTGCAAGGAGAATATTGGGTGTAATCTCGCTTAGCAAAAACCCAGAGAGTTGTACGAATACGAAAAAGTAAAACTCCAAATTTTCATGTTTTTAGTATACATGTAATTTACATTTAGTTACGTCCAATTATGTTTTCGGCATGCTTGAATAGATAGCGCGTATTGAACATTCGCGCGCATCGCTCGTGCCATTGCGGAACGGCGAGCACTTCACGTCGTTTCGGAACGCGGATGTCGCGAGCACGTGCTCCGTTTCGCGTTCGCGTTACTTCGCGCTATTGCACGTTCATCCGCGATGTTCGGCGTGTGCGCCACTTACCGACTTTGTACGAAGGTTTGCCGGACATGGTGCGTCGTGCTCGGGTCAGTGCGTGGAAGGCAAATGAGAGAGCGAACTGGAGCGAACGTTCGATGCAATCGGATAACCTGTACAACACGCCCTGGTATATATGCCGGCACTGGTCGTGCTTGGTCGACACCACGCGAAGGCGCGATTGTCGCGGCGGACCGCGCGCGACAATCGATTCTTCGAGATTCGACTATCGAGCGCCGCGATCACGTGACTGCGCTCGAATTCCCGTCGTCGCACTGTTCAGTTCTCGTCGCGCGCGTCGCCGTTTGTGAGAATGCGGGAATTTGGAGGGTCCGGGAACGAGAAAGAAACTGCCGTCTACAGGTACATTTACGCATTTATTGTCGACTTTTGACGAACGACGTTGACATCGGTGTCAGCGAAAGACACGATCGCTTCATCCGCCGCTCTCTCCGTGTTCACGATTTCATTGCGATTACCTTGAACGAGAACGTTGGATCGAGCGGCCATCTTTCAGCCGCGAAACCAGCAATGAAAAAACGATTCCTTGCTTTCAGTCTGTCGTTACGTATGTAGAACGGCTAAGAAATAGCGATTATATAGGATTTCTCGAAACGTAAACACTTGTCCTCTCGAATGATTTATTGGGATGCATTTCGCGGGATGAATTGAGATAATTGATAGAAAGAGCGGGGACAAGAAACGCGCGCAACGGCTGCGTTCGGGTTTGCAAATCGGAGGCGTCCGTTTGCTCTTTCATCTCAAAAATCGCTCGGTGAGATGCGCATTCCGAAATTAATGTCGGCGCTCAGATTGATTGAAGCTCACGTTGCTAGCTCGATCGCATCTCAGAATTGCAATGCCGAATGCAGCGAACGACGAAATGACATCCCAATTGTAATTAATATTTGTTAGTTAACTAAACATTAATTGACAATAATAGAATTAACATTGTATATTGTATTATAATAATTATATGAAAATAATTATTATAATTATAAAAATTTACGAATTGTAAGTTCTAAAATGAACCTTGAAAATATATTAGTACTACATACTATCACCGCGAGATGGCGCGAGCTGATAATATCACGGATTATAAAGGGTGTCGTAGAAATATCAGATATTTCTCAAACTGTAAATTATCGCAGTATTTCGTAATTTTATTTTTAAAAACCCAATGGCTTTAAAATAATGTTTATTATTTATTAAATCGAAGTTTGCTGAAGCAATCACATTGAATTAAATTAGTGTAACTCATTTTCGAGTTAAATTTAAAAAGGAAATTAGTTATTTGTTTATTTTAATTATCTATACCAAAATTTGCGGAAATATGATGCTTAATATTATTTGAATTAATAATACAAAAATCGGGAGGGTTGTTAATTAAAATTTTAATTTGAAAATTTTAATTAACATTTTCTTTAAATAATCTATTAAAATTTTTTAATATATAACGTGATATAATCGACTAAAAAACTCGACACTGATTTTTCTAGAATCAAGAAATTGTGTAAAAAAAGTATTCAGTAAAATCGAAGTTTCTTCCAATTATCAACGCGTAATCTTTTTAATCTTTCAAATCTTCAAAATTAAATTCGCTTTTCTGGATTTTTCTTAGCAACGTTTTCGCCTCGTTTCTCTCTTGATCTAGCACAGGTTCCTTATCGATCCTCTTCAATTTCGGAAGCATCGTCAGAACGGTCCGTCTGTATTTCTTCTCTTCTTCCTCCTCCGCCTCTTCTCTCAAAAGAGGATTCCCCAAGACGACAAGCGTTTCCAAGTTCGGTAAACAATTTAACTTTTTCAGTTCTGAAATCTTGGGAATCTCGTTATCGCGCAAATTCACGTAGTTCAAGCTACGACATTGCTCGCTGAAGCCGTCCAGGTTCGCAAGCCTGTTACTTCGAAGGTGTAACGTCCTCAGATTCACGAGGGCTTCGAGACCATCGATCTTCTCGATTTGGTTCTCGGCGAGAAAGAGTCGCGTCAGGCTCGGACAACAGATTCCTGCGAGAAGCAAGTATAATGTTATTTAGGAGAAATCTATTTCATGAAGTTTTCGCAAATTTCTATCTTTGTTTCACAGAGTTCTTACCTTATAAGCACACAATATTCCTACAATATTATGTAAATATTATTCAAAATTAAAATAATATTACTACACTAAGAGAAAAAATTAATAAGTTATTTTAATAAATTGTTTGTAATTTGCTTGAACAGTTACAATGAAATATTTACTAAATGTAAATAAATATTTATTTAGTACAAGAACCACTAATTTAATTTAACTATCATTTTTTTATTCAGTAAATATTTATGTACCGTAAATAAATATTTCATTGCAACTATTTAAACAAATATTTATTTAAATTTAATAATTTTTTCTCTCAGTGTATGAATATTCCGAAAATATTATAAAAATATTATATAGTTTCGAGATTTGAAGGAGTAAACATTTCTCGAAATATATTACAAAATTATTAATAATAAATGGCACGTTTAAATTCTATTTCATGCATAAGTTTTATTTCACTTTAATAAAAAAATATATTTACATTAATATTTCAAGAATATTATTTAATATTATATTAACTAAAATATTACATTTGCTACTCTAAGAATATACCTAAAATATTACATAATATTAAATAATGTTACGCGCTTATAGGGTAACCATTTGGAAGACTTAGCGTTTCTCATTCAGATTTTTACGATCACCCTCGGCTAACGGTTAATCTCGAGAGATAAGTAATGGCACTCTGGTCTCATCTTCGCGCGACTCACCTGTGGTACTGGCCAGCGCGTTGCCGCGTAGCTCCAAAGTTCTCAAGCTCACGAGGATCTGAGGGTCCAGCGTCACAGCGCGAATATCGTTGTGATTCAACTCCAGGCGCTCGAGCGATTTGTGACGGATGCCGGACGTGTCCGTCAACTTGTTTCGGTTCAGAGCGAGCTCCTGCATTTTCGAAATCGTCTTACTAGCGCGGATCTGTCGTTAGGCGCGGGGATCTCTCGATGAGAGTTGAACCCCGTTTGCTCAACGGACGACGGTGCAATGGTCACCTGCAAATAGGGCATCGGGTTTAACTCCGCGCTGGTCAGACGATTTCGGTCCGCCCGCAGCGTTTGCAAATAAGGTATCGCCTCGAGCGCACGCAGTGCTTCCGACGTTAATCTGTTCCCCGACACGTTCACGTAACGAACGTGTCTGAAAAACGGTATCACGCTGACATCTGTAAGATCCTTGTCAGAGGCGTCCAGACTGAGATAGGCGTACTCGTATTGCGCGACACATTTTCCTAAATTGTAAAGACACTCGCCGACCTCGGCGTGTGTCAACGCACGTGTATCATACTCGGTTTCCTCTAATGAAATTGTTGATTCGTATGCAGGTTGATCCTCTTCGCCGTAGTCCTTCTCTTCTGCAAGATTCTCTTCAACTTTCTCCTCATCGTAATTTTCTCCTTCCATTTGCTTTTAATCGAATTGAGGGGTAAGAATGTATGAATGGATTTATTGCCACCGTTTATAGCATTGTAACAGAAATATTAATAATTGTATTAGCATGATTAATATTATTAACGAAGATTACTGGCAGGAGATTATTCAGCATTTGTGCTGATTATGAAATTTGTATATAGCTCAGCTCGTAATATATTACGAGTATATTTGTAAAATTTTTAGTAACTAGAGACGTATATATAATACATATTATATAATAGTTTAAAATTTATAATATATATTATATAATATATATTTTTTAATATATATATTTAATAACTAAAAACATATATATAATTTTGTGTTAATTGTGTTAATTGTAAGAGTTACTTACATTAGTGTCAAGAGAATGTGATATTTATGAAAATCTAGCCTCTTTTCTTGACGCGTTAATTACGATATATCGAATGATACGTATCGATTAGAGTTCCAAACAAAAGAGAAATAAATCGGCATCAATTTTCCGACAACAATTTTACAACTTAATTTACGGACCATTAAAATGTGAATAGAAATAATTAAATTAAAAGTGATATATCGATAGAAAAAAGATATAGTTTAAATATTTCAATAATAAAAAAACATTGTACAATTTATTTTTGGAAGAGCAAATAAATATTAAATATCGTAATGAAAATTACGTTATTAATTCAGATGGTTTAAATCATGTCGCGATTTCGAGACAGTAGGGATAGACAAAAATGCAATTTTGGAAATATTGATGACAAAATTTATTAAAAATCCATGCAGCAGATAAATACGATAGTCAAGATAAAAAGATGTTTATTAAAGATCAAAGATCAATGTAGAATCGTAGAAATAGAATTGTATATGCTACCCTTCCATTGCAAATGAAATACAAAAGATATGTGCACACATGTAAATTGCGAATGATGTAATGGCAAAGGGATATTCGAGATGTTCCGTTTTCTCTAACGAACCCTGACGCATCTAGTTTCCTGCCATTGGACCCGTTGGGTGTCCTCCGCGACCCGTCGTTTCCGATGCATGATCTCGCGGAGTTTCTTGAGCAGAATGAAATTGTCCCTGAGAATCCGCGCCTGCCGTTCGCGTTCTAGCTGCAGTCTCTTTGCGTTGAATGAAACGTGAGGTCTGCCCTCCGGAGGGTTCACATCTACCGTCGGTCTGGCTGTCTTTACCTACAAACACGAATAAGTACGATCATAAATTCTGTGACGATGTCACACAGCGTGAAACCTATAAAGTTTGAGGAAAAGAATATTTAACCCGGAATAAACCTTGAAGTGTCAAAAGATCCTTACTAACACAACTGTCTTTATAACGGCGTAATTATTTAAAATTTCTTAAATTTAACATATAAACTATGAAAATAATGCGCATAATTATATTTGATATACAAATGATTTTTATAGATAATTATAATCTCACTCACAAGCATGTCATTTATTATAGTTTTAAAAAAATCAGTGGTTTTCAATTCTTCCGCAGATTTTCTCAATTCCTTTCCGACATTGAGAGAAATCGTTTGGTAGTATAGTGATCAAATCAATTTTATAGTTACTGGTACCAAAAATTTTGTTACATTTAACAAAAAAACCAAAAACTTTTTGTAATTTGTTGTATGAAAATAATTATTTGGTTAAGACTACAAATTGTTTGGTCAAAACAACTATATATTTAGTAACTATCACTATAAAATTCATTTGATCACTAATCAACCAAACTTTGGTTGATTTTACAAAACATTTCTCTCAGTGCAAGAGAAGCAAAATATCTATAATCGAGAAAATCCGCGGTAAAATTGAAAAGAAAACGATTTTTTCCCGAGCTTTTAAAACTATATTATTTATTTCATTGCTTCTTTATCTCTACGAGAATCGTTGGCATTGAGATTTTCGTTCTCAAGATCCTCAGAACTTTCATCGAGAGAGACAGAGACGCGTTGAAAGAAACATTACTCGGTAAAATATTAAACATAGCCGAATCAAGAGTATCGTTTATAATTCATGAGTGCTCACCCTAGAACGATGACGCTCGTACGCCCTTCGTTGCCAGGAAGGATCATCCTCGCTTCGTATCCTTCCTCGATTCGACATCCTGCATGCTTGATAGCGCGGGTGTTTGCAGTACGTAGCGCGAGTACCCAAGTTTCTCTGGCAACGAAAACGTCCGCGATATTGATCTACGTCGGCTTTCGAGGAGCGTGCGGATTCTATCACAAGTGTTTGTGTATATCGTTGCCTTAATACTATTATTCATAAAATTCTTTTTTAGATTTATAATTATAAAATTTTACGTTTTCGCACAAATAGACATTTAAATACGATTAATAATGTTTAAATAAATAAAATGTATAAAATGAGGGAAGTTGCAAAATGTATTGTTTTATATAACACATTGAATATATAGATATTTAGATATTAATTTTATTATGTTTTAAAACTATTTAAACATTTTAATAACATTTTTATAAACTATTTGAAAAATTTTTAAAGCATTTTTTTTTTAAATAATGTTTGTCAGAATTGTTGTCATGATAACTTATTTAGTTTTAATCGGATTGACTCACAATTTTTAAAAAATATTAAAAAGACTTTATTCTCTCGTATGAACTACAATAAAAATAAAAATTTTAATTTTTCAATTTTTTTGGTAACAAAGTTACGAAAAAATTAAAAAATCGAATTTTTTCAAAACTCTATAGAAGTCAAGGTTTACAAGTGTAAATCGGGTAGTTGATTGAAATTTTTCTGTTTGTATAATACGATTATAAAATTTAAACGCGTGCTAAATTAAAATTTCGCAATCGCGACTGCACGTACAAGGTAGACAGACCACAAATTTAATTATGGATTCTCGAAACTTGCATAAATTTCTGAAGAAGATGAATAAATCTACATTTATGTTAAAATCCCTGAAGCCTGCGAGTAGAATTGCGAAATTTGGATGTAATTTTACACGTACGTACATCTCTATAGAAAATGGATGAAGATCTAATCTCTCGAGACGACGTAGGAAAACGAAGCCGAGCCATGTTTCTTTGCTCCTCTTGCCCGAGCTTATATGCAGCTAACAATATGTCATACGCACGTGCGCGCGTGTGCGCCCGTGTGCATCGTGCGTGCACTTCCTCCCTTCGCGGATGCAGGAGGATGCTGCGATTGGCGGTGGCTGCTGGACCAATGGTGCGCGGCAAGGGGCGGAGATTCGCTCATCTCGATCCGTAGAGGCGCGTGAAATTTCTCTTTCGCCACGCTTAGATATTCATGCGAGCGATGTGCGAAAGAAAACGAGGCACGATACTTGCGACGCTAATTTTATTATTTATAACAATTTTACAACTTTCGCTTTTGTATGTCAATAATTACACGTTTAAAAGAATTTAAAGAACGATTCTCGGACACTTTTAATATCGATATTTCAAGAAAAAAATAAAACAATCTTTTTCACGGATTGAAGTGGGAAAAAATCGAAGTAGATTTTGTACTTTTAAAAAATAGAAAATAGAGAAACTTATTTAACTAAAACTTATTTAGGCATATCAAAAAATAAATGAAATTTTATTTCTCAAATAGAATTTTTAGACTTTTATATACATTCTTCAAATAAATATTTCTATTTCTTTTTTTCTTTAACGATTGAAAATATTCGACCGATAATGTATTAATACAAATTGAAACAAGAAAGCCTTATACGGTCCTAGCTAGATCTTAGTGCTATATTATTTGTGCGAGTTTATTTAACGAGAATTCCGTGAATTTGAATAAGGCAAATAAACTCACACAAATAATATAGCACTAAGATCTAGCTAGGACTGTGTAAGGCTTTCTTGTTTGAATTTGTATTAATATTTTTCTTAATTTTATATTGAATTTTTTAAATTCCGTATAAAAATATAATGAATTTCTATTACATGTATATAATAAAAATTTATTTATATTCTTATGAGTATAATACAATAACATTAAGATTGCAGCTTACTTCTAGATTGAAATATATCTGTGCAAAGTAGAAAAAATAAGTCAATTCTCTTTTTGAGAAACCAATACAACAAAAGAACAGAACGAGGAAACCCTAATTTTTTTGATATGCTTTTGCGGTCTACGGTGTTATCTTTTATTGCTTCAAATTCTCTGGGGAAAATTGGGGAAGGCTTCGTAAAATGCTACAAAAGCTGCTACAAAGAAGAGTAATAAAACTTATTGTGGTCAATGGATTAGTCCCGCTGTTTATTTTACCATTTCGTTTACAATACTAAAACGCTTTGTTGAACAAACGTGCTTTATCACGATTACAATTAAAATATCTGGATGTCTATTCGTTTGAACATATCAAACGTACGGGAGCTGAACGGAACAGTGGGATTAATGGGAGAATCGAAGCTGTAATATCGTCGGTGCTCAAGAGAAGGGATGGGGAAAACAAGAAGGGAGGAAAGAAGGATAAATGGGTATCCATGACCGGTAACGCCATGGATCGCGCGCCCGCCAGAGGGTCGTTGATCTTAATCGCGCGCGGATCTTCGACAATGATCCTCTCAAATGGATGAGCCCCGCCACTCGAGAGAGAGACGATGAAGATCTCTTCCCTCGAGGGGATACACGCGGCGTTATACTATCTAAGCAGGCATCCGGCGACCGAAAATGGGCATTCCCCTCTCCCTTTTTTGTCCAACACGTCCGTACTTCCCGTATCCTTGCGAGAGACACTGTAGCCAATCCGGATACCCTTACCGATCCCGCAGTATATCGCTCTGTAAACCAGCGGTATCCCTTCGTACCGTCAAGAGCGCAAAAAATTTTTATGGCTGCCTTTCGAGGGAATAGCGAGAGATCACGTTCCCATTCTTTTATGTTAGTTTAAGAAAATCGAAAATATTCTATTTCTCCCTTGTTGCAAAAAACGCCAAGTTTTTAAAAATGAATGGTTCGTAAATGAATTTTATTGCCTTACGGCACAATTCGTAGGAATGCGGATAACAGAACTTTGTCCTACTTAGCTTAAGAAGGTATCTCGTTTGTGGGTTTTAAAGAATTGATTACTATTTTTCAAATATTTTTTAATAGTTCGAACCTTGAAAGATAAAGCAGATTAAAAGAAAGAGGAAAAGATAAGGCAATGGTAAGGGATTTGCAAAAAATTTTATTAACATTTTGTTAACATATTTTAAAACTATTTAAACATTTTAATAACATTTTTATAAACTATTTGAAAAATTTTTAAAGCATTTTTTTCGAAATAATGTTTGTCAGATTTGCTGTCATGATAACTTATTTAGTTTTAATCGGATTGACTTAAAATTTTTAAAAAAATATTAACAACACATTCTCTTGTATGAACTACAATAAAAATAAAAATTTTAATTTTTCAATTTTTTTGGTAACAAAGTCTCGAAAATGTTTTTTTTATTTTTTATTCATGAACTTTTTGTTCATCTTAAATCATGGCTTTTTGACATTTTTATACAGATTTGCAAATAATTACTGGAAATACTTTTTCTAATGCTTGAAAAAATTTCGTAAAGAACATTTAAATATCAAAAAAGAAATATACCAAGTTTTAAGTTTATAGCTTTCATATTTTCTTCCGAAAAAATTTTTAAAAATGGATATAAAAATGGTACCAAAAGCGAGAATACTTTGTTAACACGAATAAATTTTATGTGAATTGCATGGATTTTGTTCATTACATTGATTTAGAAAAGATTTTTTAAAAATCATTTATAACACTAGATCTAAAAGATTATTTTATGTTTATAAAAAAAATCGATTTTTTTCCTTCTTTAAACTTTTAGTTTCTGTTCTGTGATCCTTGATATATTAATTTGGATCACCAAAAGAGAAATAGTATTAAATGATCACAGCTGGCATTGTTAGTCCATAAAATATTGATTATTAATGTTTATTATTTTGTTAACAAAATTTTTGTACAACTCAATTAACAGCATTGTCAAACAAGATAGATAATAGAAGAGTTTACAATGTCGTGTTCAAATTTTAATAAGATCTCTCGTACAACGCAGAGTATCCTAAACTCTTCCGTGCTTTTTCGTTAAAGCTCACACACTTCCGATTTTAACCCCCTCCTCCCCGTTCGGAAAAAAAAATAGGACGCGTTTTCAAAGCACTTTGAAAATAAACGGCTCGCAAGTTGTCGAGTTTCGGGGTCGTAACAACGCTCTCCCGTCCATTTATAAAATCGTGAAACCAGATTGCCGGGGCACAGTTCCCTCCTTTTCGCACCCTCGGCGTCGGGGTGCAAGCTCGCCGCTCCGGGGTGTACGATATCGGCCACGGAGGGTTGTTGAATCCGGGTGCCGGGCTGGCTGGCTAGAGAGGCCCGTGATTCAGCGTCCGAGAGAGGGAGAACCGGAGGGCGGTCCATAGGCGTGTCGGATGCCCGGGTGCGAGGGAGCGCAACCTGGCGCGTGGGGGATACTCCGCGCGCTTTTCGTCCCAGTCTTCACTGAGGCGTCACATCGTGCGTGTCGTTGCTGGCGAGAGTGTCATCTCGAGATTATCCGGTGGATCGAGCGTGGTGAATCACGCTCGGCGGAGGATACAGGATCCCTTGCCTTGTCATCTGAAAATACTTTCGGATCCTCTGTTTTCTTCCGAAAAGCTCTCGTACATACGCGGGAGGTAGTATCGGTAGTGACGTATAATCGCGATCCCGTCGATCTCTCCCGAGAAGGAGGAAGAGAGAGTGTTATCCAGGAGGCCCGGTTAACCCGCGGCGACGAAGATGATGCACGCAATGAGCGAGCACGCGGGGGTGGGCGTGCTGCCGTTCGACGGTATGGGTCTGTACGAACAACCCCGGCCGCCCCGGCTCGTCTTTAAGATGCCGCGCGTCGTGCCCGATCAGAAAACGAAATTCGAGGGCGACGAGTTGTTTAGAAGACTGAGCCGCGAGAGCGAGGTGAGTTTGTCACAGGAAGATTGTCACAGAACTCATCGGCGTTGAAAAAGATCACGCTCGGATACGGAAGAGTTGCGATTTGGAAGGAAATTAAATTCAGTTTATAGGAAATCTGTATTAACTGCTGTCTTTACCCAGAGAAATTTAAATTTTATGAGTAGGAAAGAAGGGCAAATGTGAGTCAAGTGAGAATAAATTGTAAACATAATATTAGGGGTACCCACAAGTAATGTCGTTTTTTGACACTGCACTGAGAGAAAAAATTGTAGTGGCGGCAACTATAAGGGGACAACTATACAACTTTTGTTAATATAATTATAATATATAGTTAAGTGAACTATGTAGTTATTGCAACTAAGTTAATGGTTAAGAGAACTAATAAAAAATAGTTGTAGTATACTATATAATGTAGTAATTATAACTATTTTTTTATTAATTAACAATAATAAAACTCAAAGGCTCGATTTGAATTTTAATTCAATAAATATTAGAATGAGCTGAGGAGCCGCGACAGTTATTGTTGTCGAGAATAATATATACTTGATAATTTCTTGTGTTGAGAATGTATAACAAACATACGTTTTGATCTTATACAATCGGTTTTCTTTAGTATACAATTCTGACGATTCTCGCGTGTAAGATTACATTATTTGGAGTCCAGGCTTCTCCTTGTTGATTGTATAAGATCGAAACGCATGTTTGTTATGTTTTAATACATTCTCAATACAAGAAATTCTTATCAAGTATATATTATTCTCGACAACAATAAATGTCGCGGCTCCTCAGCTCATTCTAATACTTATTGAATTATTTTTTATTAGTTTTCTTAAGCATAAACTTAATTGCAATAACTATAATATGATCCACTTAACTATATATTATAATTATATTAACAAAATTTGTATGGTTGTCCCCTTATAGTTGCCACCACTACATTTTTTTCTCTCAGTGTTAATAATTATATTAACAAAATTTTATTATATTTAAGAGTTAATACAATTTTAATCTACAATATAATCATCCCATCGTTATTAATAATCTTCGCCCATCTCTCTGACAAACTTTCTATTCCCTTTTTGTAAAATGAGAGTGTTTAAATTATTGTCAGTAGATGGCAATGTTTTTAAAATTTTAAAAAAACGACATTACTTATGAGTACCCCTAATATTAAAATAAGTCGCGGTCCGTAGGCGATATATTAAAATCCGTACGCGGTTCGACACCTTTTTGGACATCTCTGTGCGGAAGGAATTATTTTGTTGAAGTATCTAAATAATTAGCTGGATACAGACCTGAAAATTAATTTATTGGACCAGCACAAAATTGTGACGGATGCTGCAAAACATTTTGACATTCTAGCAATTCAGTTTGAGAGTCCAAAATAATTATTTTGATGATCTAACAAAATCGTTTACAGATCTGTATCCAATTAAATTTTTAGGTACTTTAGCAGAATCGTTTTTTCCATGTAGAAACATAAAAAAATCTTCGTCAGTTAATTAATAAAATACATTCGAATCCGCGCGCGCGCGAGATCGAGGATCAAATTATTACGATAATATTTTTAATCCGAAAAGTGGGCGTGCGCGTTGCGCCGGAAGGATGTGTAAAGTACGCACGTGTTGAATACGTAAGGAACCATTAACGTTTTCAAAAGGAAACACTCGCATTGTGATAAGCATGCGAGTAACGTTGCGCGATGTACCGTTAAAAGTATAAATGCGCACGCGAGGAAACGGAAAAAGGTGCGTCACGAGTATCCTTATGTCGAGATAACTGGCAAAATTTTTTGTCCTTGACGTCCTACATCATACGGTTTTTGTCCTCGACGTCACGAATAGGATTCTGTTTGTGAACGCCAGGTACGAGCATCTCGGCAACTCTACGTAACGGCTCTCAAATTTTATTTTAAAAATCATTTCAAAGAGCAAGATGAAGATGAATAAGTAATGCGAACGGAGAAGCTACATCGACGTTTAATCGTAATTGCATCATGTGATCACGCTGAGATATGAAATCAATTTCCAGGAATTAATCGATCGCTTGGTTTTGAAATCGATTAAATTCTTTATTCTTATTATTCGCTGATTAATCTCGATCGGATACCTCGATCGAGGAATGTCTTTCGAATTACGTGGCGCAATGCGCGACAGATCTCGACAGACGGCAAAGGTTTTCCCGTCGCTCGCCGACAAATGCGCGATGCCGTAGGAATGTCGTCCTTTCCTCGAATTTGTCCAACCTGCGGATCACCCACAGGCAGCGAATTAGCATTCTACGTTCATTTCGCCTTTTAACAATCTACGTGAATCAGGAGAAACTTTCGAAGTGAGAAAGAATCCGGTCGAAGAATTCGATGCATTACCTCCACGAATATTCGCGTCAAGACGATTCAATTGATTCGTTAATTATTGAGAAAACAATAAAGCGGCATTCAGATTTGTTTTAGCATTCTGAAAGTGATATATGAGCTTCCATTCGATGATCATTAGGAAATTATTAAGAATTAAAAATATTAACCACTATTTTTATCGTCGATAAATTATATCATTTGATCCGCGCTCGCGACATTTACGATATCGTAATCGATTATCCGTATTTCATTTTTACAGAATCACTCGTTCGCGGAAACATTACGCAAATGGCGTGTATATCTTTTAAAATTTAAATTAATTTGCCTTAATGCATCTTGATAATCTTGCACTTTGCTATTCCTTTGATAAAAAATTCTATACATCATGCACTGTTGCTAATAGCGATACTTTTACTTTTTCTTTTGCAGGTGAGATACACTGGTTACAGAGACCGACCGCTCGAAGAGCGTCAAGTACGTTTTCAAAATGGCTGTCGAGAAGGCCACACGGAGATCGCGTTCGCGGCGACTGGCACCAATCTTCAGCTTGTTTTTGGCAATGCATCCGGAAACTACCCCGTCGATCCCAACGACTGCGACTTCGACAAGGAGCACGGCAAGGTAAGTGGACACCGCTCTTTCGAGATCATCCCCGATTATCATCGTGGATTTTATTCCGACCACCCTGTAAGCGCTACAATATTCCTAGAATATTATACGAATATTATTAAAAATTACAATAATATTAAAATAATATTCCGAGAATATTATTCAATATTTTTTTAATATTATGGGAATATTATATTAATGTTATATGCCCGTTTTTATAAATATAAAAATTCATATTCGTGGTATATTATTTCAACATTCGTGGAATATTGCGGAAATGTTGTACGAATATTATTGTGGTAAAAAATTAATGTGAATTATGCATAAAATATTCATAAACTTTATAATTATTATATTTAGAAAAGTCATAATATTCCCGTTATTGTAAAATATTGAAGTAAATATGATTTACTTCTCATATAATATTAAATATTATCAGGAGTAGACATGTAACCACTTTTTATTGATATTAAATAATATTTCAGGAATATTATTTAATAATAAATAATATTGTAGCGCTTATAGGGGATTATCATCGTGAACTTTATCCCGATCATATCCTCCCGATGGACCACAACTGATTTTCAATCTTTCGCCCATTAGAACCTAAAATTCCACCCCTTATAAATATTTTTATAAAAATTAAATATAATTTAAAATAAATACAAATTTATATCGTGCGAAAGCCTGCAGGAAAAGTTTCTTAAAAATAAAGCGTCGACCTCGAACCTAAAAGTCCGAGAATTTTAGAGCGGCGTGCTTTTATATTTAATGACTATCTCAATCGCTTCGGACATTGGATTACGTTCGCGAAAAATTCATAATTACTGCCGAATTCCGCAAAAACTGACAAAAGAACGGACTCCCTGTGTTGAATCGTTTCTCTTATTGTGAGACTCGGACTTCGACAGCTTGAATCTCGAAACGGTGGTTTCCGAAAGCAATTGTGCGGTCGTAATTGGTTCTTCCTATGGGCAAATTAGGAGCCGTTAGGCGTAGCTGCTACGCAACCTTTTGCGTAATTTAGTATCCGCCAGTATCTGGCCGCCACTTCTCGAACAATGGCGCCGACGTGTCACCCTCACATCCGGTCCCCAGGAATTCTCTGGGCCCCCTCCGCGGGGGTCCGGTCTCGTTAAAGTCACAGGCCCAATTTATCTTCGTGTCGAAAATACGAATTTGTCGCCATGAAGCGAGCTGAAAATCAGTCAAAAATCGAAGGTCGATTCAAACGATGGTTACGTAACGCCGGTATTGCTTTACTTAGAACAGCTTAAATCGAGAAAAAGTTACTACCAGATGTTAAATCCAAAATTTGTCAATCGTGCTAACTCTAAAGCTACAAAAGCGAGCTTTAGGTCGCCGACTAGCAATTTCGTACGCCGGCGCCGCGGCCGACGCCTCTTGGCGTCGCCATCGCGATCGATAGCGGCGTCGTCGCGACGCCATTTTGCAAAATGCGCGCGCTGACCTTTTCGCGAACGTCTAGAAATATTTTTCCCTATCCTTTCTATTTTCTATTTTTGAAGAAACAATTAATTTATTATTATTTTACATATGTATTTCTCATACAATTCGTATTATGAAAAATCGTGAAAAATCCATCTTGAGATGACGTCTTTTGATAAGTGCACTAAAAAAAAAGACTGATTATAACTACCAAATGTGTAGTGAAATAGTATCAATTAAATACTTGGTCAATGTGACTAAAAATAATTTTACTTTTCTAAATATTTAGTAACATATACCAAATTTGATAATACTTACTAAACATTTAGTAAAATAAAATTATTCTTGGTTATATTGACAAAATATTTAATTGTTACTATTTCACTACACATTTAGTAGTTATAACTAGACTTTTTTCAGTGTATAGGGTTGATTTTTTTCTTAACAAAATTTTTATCGTACATTATCTTTTCCGAAACTTCTACACTTCTAGTACAAGTGACTTCAATTTCTGTTAAATGAGAAGTAAAGGAAGTCCTGTTATCTATATTCGAAGCTTAATTATTCATCATCGAGTATTACTAATCGAGGGAATAAAATAAGTTTCGCGCTTCCGGCTCGAATTATCCTTCGAAACTGAGGGACATCCCTTCGCGTCACTTTGTTACAACTCGTAAACGATAGAAAAGTAAAAGCCGCGTTACTATTAGTGGGCATCAGCGGCAATTAGCGCTCTAGAAATCTGTTGAACGTTGCCAGATGCCTCGAAGCCGCTCCGCCAGTCACATGGTATATAATGGCTCGTAAATCTTCCTGTTTCTCGCAAAGGTCGACCGAAAAGTCCTAGTAACCTGCTGAATCTCCGTGGTTGCCTTGTTCTTTTCCAGGTTTTTCCACATCCTGCATTTATACGAATATTTCTTTCCACAGTTTTATCCATATTACGTAAATAAAATTCTAGTTATTGAGAGAACATTTCCTGCATTTTCCTAAAATTGGAATTCTCACAGAATAATTTCTCCATCTCCGCAATTTTTATTTTCTCAGAATTTTTTATTACAGCATTGAAAATAATTCATGCTAAACGCAATCGTCGTTTATTGTCTCTATATTCATTATTCCGTTACGATTCCAGAATTTTTTTAGCATTCTGCTCTATTTTCGGTCTTTTCTGCCTCTCCTTTTGCGAATGAGATGAAATGGAACGGAAGCGATTCATTAGATCCCGCGCACGTTGTTTACGGGACGCCCGCGGTCTCCTTTTTGTTTTAAATCGACAATGAGCGAAGGAATAAAGAGCCGGCGCGCGACCACACGTGCCCGCGTGCATTGTGCCCACCGGCGTGCCTCGTCGGGCGACGTAATAATTAAGGGAGAGAGATTTTATTCGCGATCGAGATAAACGCACGATAGAGAGAACGCGTGCGGTGCCCGATAATGACGACGCTTTTAACCCTTTGCCCATCGAACTGAGAAAGAGAGAAAGAGACTTGATCCGCGTAATAATAAAGCTGTGAAGCCGATACGAATCTTAGCATTAGATTGAGAGAGAAGAAAATTAATATTGCGAGTTAGCTTTGATCGATCTGGTATTGACTCCAAAATTGTTTCCCGAGATGGAAAAATAATCTTGTGAAATTCAAGCAGAAAAATTAGACTAAAGAAAGCAAAGAGATGTTTGATTGGAATCATACACTGAGAGAAATGTTTGGTAAAATCAACTAACGTTTGCTGAATAGTGATCAAATGAATTTTATAATTACTAAGACACATTAATCTAAAGTTAGCTCGTATGAATTTAAAAAAGTAAGGTCAATAATGCCTATTTCTACCAACGCAGATTAACTTTAATCTTAGTTCAACTTACTCTTTATCCTTTTCCAATTTTTAGAACTAAAGAAAGATAAAGAGTAAGTTAAACTGAGATTAAAGTCAACCTGCGTCGGTAGAAATAGGCATAAGGACAGCAAAGATTTGGTTGTTTATATAAACCGTATTTCTATAATTAAACAATTCAGCACAATTAGCACAAGAAATACGATTTATACACTGAGAAAAAAAATTTGTTGACTTAAAAAAATATTAGTTCATTCAACTAAATGCGGCGGTCACGGGCTGTCAAGCAAACATTTGTTAATTCAAAGAAATGTCATTTCGAGAAACTACAGATATTCATTCGAATTACTACCGTGTATTTGACTCAAATAAATTAACATTTGAACTAAGTAATTCATATGCAACTAAACGTATTTAGTTCAGTTAACAGTTTTTTTTTCTCATTGCATGAACAACCAAATTTTTGCTCGTCTTATTGGCCTTACTTTACTTAGTAATTTATAATTACTAAATATATAGTTGTTTTGATCAAACAATTTGTAGCCTTAACCAAATAATTATTTTCATACAACAAATTACAAAAAGTTTTGTCAAATGTAACTAAGTTTTTGGTACCAGTAACTACACTGAAAAAAAAGTCTGGTTATAACTACCAAATGTGTAGTGAAATAGTATCAATTAAATATTTTGTCAATATATCAACCAAAAATAATTTTATTTTATTAAATGTTTAGTAAATATTATCAAATCTGGTATAAGTTACTGAATATTTAGAAAAGTAAAATTATTTTTGGTTACATTGACCAAATATTTAATTGATACTATTTCACTATACATTTGGTAGTTATAACCAGTCTTTTTTTTCAGTGTAGAAAATTCATTTGATCACTATTCAACCAAGCATTAGTTGATCTTACCAAACGATTTCTCTCAGTGTAGAGAATACTGTGAAGAATAATAAGTTTTACAGAATTTCAAAAGCTCGAATTATCTTTCGGTTACTTTTAGACCCCCTAAGGTAGTCCAACAGTCGTAATCCTTTAGCTTTAGAGACCGCAGCGGTCTCCTCATCTTCGTCCAAGCGCACTGCCCTAAGGATCGTAGAATTTATAGCTCGGAAAGTGTTGCACATATTGTGCACATCCTGCCCGTAAAAATTAAACGTTAGTAGAGCTGGACCTGAGCGAGAGACAAAGGATGCTGACCGTATGCCCCTGACGCGTCGCGTCCTTTTTACCGCAGTACCATTGACGGATGTTCCCGGTTCCCGGGGCTTATACACGGGCCCCGGGTGTGTAGTGGACGTGGCGCAAAAAGGCGCCGTTGGCGACGCCCATCGAGAAACAAAAGGACCGGCGAAATAGCCGGTCGTTTGTCTCCGGGCATTTAGGTGTTCTCCGCTCGCCCTTGCCGCCGATTTTTCACCCCTTTTTCTCGGGGCGCCGCGCTCGTCTCTTTCTTTCTCTTTCCCCGCGCTCTTGCCTTTTTTTTTTCCGCTCGCTAATGCAAATCAGAAAGGGTTACGCGGCTGGCGGCGCGTTACAGTTTAAATATCGCCTATTACGGCCATTATGCGACGATAATGATCGTCACGCCCGTGCGCAGAAGGTGAAAAACAAATGTTTCCGACTGTTCTTTCCTCGTGAGAACGAGGAAGGCGAAACGGCGATGACTAATGACGACGTAGTATGTCGTCCACTCCTCTCCTCGCCGATGATCCTCGTCGTGACGACTTTTTGCGCGTCTCGTTGCTGCCGCTCGGAATATACATGTCCCGACGATTCGTTTCGCGATGCCAGAGAGATGCAAAGCGGAGATATCATTCGCGATGACGAAAGCGAGCGAGGAACGCGCGTTACTGCGATCTGAAGCGTGCGATTTATAAGGAAACAATTGTGCACGCTCTTTCCGTTGATTTTAATCTAATTGCTCGAAGAATACCCGTGAGAATTTTACATAAAGTAATGTTTCTTTAAAATTGTATTATATAAATAACGTTTATTATAAATGAGTTTCGCTACACTGAAAAAAAGTTTGGTGCCAATTAAATATTTGGTTAATGTAACCAAAAATAATTTTATTTTTCTAAATATTTTGTAAATATTACTAAATTTGATAATACACTGAAAAAAAAGACTGGTTATAACTACTAAATGTATAGTGAAATAGTACCAATTAAATATTTGGTTAATGTAACCAAAAATAATTTTATTTTTCTAAATATTTTGTAAATATTACTAAATTTGATAATACACTGAAAAAAAAGACTGGTTATAACTACTAAATGTATAGTGAAATAGTACCAATTAAATATTTGGTTAATGTAACCAAAAATAATTTTATTTTTCTAAATATTTTGTAAATATTACTAAATTTGATAATACACTGAAAAAAAAGACTGGTTATAACTACTAAATGTATAGTGAAATAGTACCAATTAAATATTTGGTTAATGTAACCAAAAATAATTTTATTTTTCTAAATATTTTGTAAATATTACTAAATTTGATAATACACTGAAAAAAAGACTGGTTATAACTATTAAATGTATAGTGAAATAGTATCAATTAAATATTTGGTCAATGTAATCAAAAATAATTTTACTTTTCTAAATATTTTGTAAATATTACTAAATTTGATAATACTTGCACAGAAAAAAAATCAATATCAAATCAACAATTCATTGTTTCATATATAAGCAAGAATATAAAATCTCCTTGGAAGTATTTATAATCTCATAAGAGACATAATTTGCTAACATAAAGAAATTTTGTTTCTTCATGTAAGCAAATTATGTCTGATCAAGATTATAAAATTCTTTCAACAAGATTTTATATTCTTGCTTATATAGGAAACAATGAATTGTTGATTTGATAATCATTTTTTTTTGTGTACTAAATCAGGAAAGTAAAATTATTTTTGGTTATTAATCAAATTTAATTGGCATTGTTTCACTCAACATTTGGTAACTATTATCGAATTCTTTTTTTCAGATTATTTAAAATAGAAAGAATAAATAAAATTGCGGTGAAAATTAATGTGATGCGAGTAGAGCTCGCGATGTTCTTACGAGGAAACGGGAAAGGACACGTGCGTTATGAATATTCTTGCGTCGAGAGACCTGACGTTTTTTCCCTCTTGTGTTTCATACTTATATTAATATGCGCGGCGCGTAAGATTTAACGCATAATGAGTCCGCTTCGTCTTATCTGGAGTCGCATTAATCTGCATAAGATTACGCGAAAGAGGAACTTTCTGTCTTGGGCAGGAACTGTTCTTATCGCCTCGTGCTCGCCGCGAGATAAGAACGTTAAGAACGTCCTGAGATTTGGAATCATGGAAGTATGCAGGAGGTTCAGTTTGTTAACGCAATTAATTTGTTATGTACTACAATTTTTAAATTTTAATATACAAACAGTTGTTCCGTTCGTGACACGTCAGTTTTTCAAAAGACACGGAAACGCGGGGATTCAATCCTCTTTGAAAGTAGCGCGGCCGCGAGCGATTCGATTATGGGAAGCGTTTAAGACCCCGCGTGGTCGCACCCCGCGGCTCGATTATTACTGCATAAAAATACGCCCCGCGGAGCATTGTCGGCGACGCAGCTGTAAGCGCTGTGCTAAAGAATGTAACGAGATGTAACGTCGATCTGTACCACCGCCGGAGCATTCATTCGTTCGTGCGCGCGCGAATCTCACTCTGAAGTAATTGCGTTATAAATAGAATCTATCATTGTACTAAATCATTATACAAAAATTCAACACTTTATTTACTTGGAAAAAAAAAAGAAAATAATAGACGATAAGATGTAAAACTTCTCATTCGGAGACCTTATTCCTTACAAAATTAAAAATATATTTCTTAAAATATGTTTCTTAAAAAATATATTATAAATGTAATTTATTGCGTAATAATATTGAAATACGATACATAACATATTTTGACAATGAGAGAAACAATTTTTTAAATAAAAAAAATATAATATATTTCCTTAAAACCATTTATTTTGATGCAAGCATTTGTTTATTCAATTTAAGTAAATAGACATATTACTTTAGATACATAATTTTTACATTTAAATACTGATTTTACAATAACCTAATAATATTACTGAACTTAATTAAATTGTTTTCTTAGATTAAAAATTTTCTGATTATCTTGAATATAGAAACAGTCTAACAATAAATCATTTCTAAACTGCAAGAAAAAAAATTACTTGATTAAAAATTATTTCTTCATTTTATTTACAATATTAAATATTTCAATTAAGCTTTAACTTGACTGCAAATAAATAAGCTATTATTTACCTATCGACTAAATAATTTTTTTTTTGTTTTACGATATTTTTTCTCTCAGTGTGTATATTTATATATCTGTGATATAAATTTCTGCGTATCTCCATAACGTCATTTATCGATGTTATAAATTACGTGTTAAAATACTTGATTGTAAATACGGAAATGAAATATCACACACGCGGAGTATAGATCGTTTAGATCTTTGACTCATTTTGTTGATTGCGCGTCGCCGTTCGTTACGTCGCGTCGCGCACAAGCGCTGGTTCTCGACTGGTTTTCCCCGAGCGTTCTTGACCTCGTAATAATATCTGGGCTCCGTGGCGGGACCGGAAGTCGGGTCGTTTGCCAGAAAATAAAATAACACCGTGTTGCATCGTCGGCGCAGAACCCGGTAATCGTCAGCTTTTCGAGAGCCTCCCATTAGACTTTACTCGGAAAAATACCGCCTAGCAGTATCCTCGGATTAATTAGTGGACATAAATAAAGCCAGGAAAATGACGCAGGTAGACACGCCCAGAAGATCGAGATCGTATGATTTTATATTTTTACAATTTTTCTCTCTTCACCTTTTCTTTTCATTTCTGATAAATAAATCTGGCCAAACAATTTTTATATTATGTTATAAACATTGTATATATTATGTTAAATTACACGTAAAATAACTTTCGGCATTTATTGTATCGTACTATTTTTTATTCGTCACGCTGCAATATAAATATAACGAAGACAAATTATAAAAAAGTAATTGATACGACGATGTGTTAATCGGAATTTCTGCAATTTCTCTAACATTATAACTTAAGATTCATTACGCACGATTAGCGGAATTTTCCAATCTCCCATAAAGATTGCAACGAGTCGAAATATGCGAGATAATAATACGCGGTTTTTACGGCGATGATTGTGCAAGCGCCATCGACACGAGAGTTACTTCTGCTCGTAATTGACTTCTTACGAGGAACGTAGTCCGGCCTCTCTCAATCTCATTTCTCCCTTCATCTCGGAACGGACCGCGGGGCCTCCTCGTACCTTCCAATCTGCGTAATCGTTCTCCGGAAATAAGGAACGTTCGCCGTTGTCGGACACGGTGGAGGAAGGGGGACGGAAAGAACGAGGAGGCGCGCGCGTGATTGAAACTTGCGGGTCGTGGCACGGTAATGGAGCCCTCCTGCAACCCACGCCGACATGGGTATTTCGCAAAAAAGATCTAGAGATTGCCGTGAGCGAAACGAGCGGCCGATGACGGTTTTGGGAGGCTATCGACGCGCCTCGTCATTTTTTCACGTGCTTATTAGAGCCGCCCTGACTACGCTCTTCGTGGAAGAGCAACACGTTTGATCAGCAATACTCTATTTCCGTCTCGACAAAGATATTTATATTTCTGCTGAGACATTGAAAATTTAGGATCGGTTTAGTCAATTACATTGCCGAAAATACTGAATTTAATTAAATATTACACTCTGGATTGGGTAGTAACTAATTAAAAAGTTAAAAACTTTTAACTTAATATTAATTGATTTAATTTTTAACTTTAACTAGTTATTTTTGAAACACATAAACATTAATTTATTAACATTTTTCTTAAATTAAAAGTTTAACTATATAAAAGGAAAATATTATAAAAGAAAAAAATTTATTTTCACGTAAAAAACAATATTTCTTTGTTATTGCATATAAACTTAATTTACAAATAAAATTTTAAGTTTGTTTGATGATCCATATTATAATTGTTTTGAGTAATTTATCTTCAAAAACTTATGAATTTCTAATTTAAGATAAATAATATTTTTCAAAAATAACTTTTAACATAACTAAATTAATTTTTATACGCCATTAACTTTAACTTAATTTAGTTAAAAAAATATATTTATTTACCCAATCCTGGTTACAATTGAAAGAGAACGAAGTAGTTGTGGCAACTATAAATTTGACAACTCGGAAATTTAAGTACCTGTACTAGTTTTATAAAGCGATACGTACGAAAGTAATATTAAATACTGAAAAAATATACTCATGGCAACAATATATGTGAACTATTGGTTGAAAGGGAAATAGCGACTCAATTGTATAACATAATTATGTAGACTTCATCAAAGTTAGAAATGATAATTACATTCTATTTAGACAAATATTTTTTTCACGACGTGTAATGCTATTATAACTAATTAATTATAGTTTATCATAGATATGATTTCGCGGCACTGAAAAAAAAAAACTACTAATTATTTTCTAATTGGTATAACACACGCGATAGCATATCTTGCTCTCATTTCCACGTAATCCTACATCCAACGAAAGACGTTCAACGCAAAACGATTTTCTCTCGCGCCCGAAGCTTCGCCAACGTCGAAACCTTATCAAGCTCTCCACCGATCCTATCCAAGAACATCCAAGAGCATCCCGAGCATTCATCAGGATCCATGATACCGATGTCCGATGTCGGGAACGATACGTACCATAACATTACGCTCGCCCCGACGGCGATGTTCCAGGTACACTTGCGCTCGCACTTGATCATGAACGGGGTGTGCGTGAGGTGGCGTGGTTGGATCGACCTGGAACGGCTGGACGGCGTCGGCTGCCTCGAGTACGACGAGGAGCACGCCGCCGAGGAGGACGCACTGCTGCGCGACCAGCTCGAGCGTTACAACCAACGACTGCGCGACTTCGAGGAGAAGCAACGGACCT
>QKQZ01000593.1:0-14586 GCA_003595255.1 Solenopsis fugax | reverse complement strand
GCGTGTGTGCGGCAGCCGAGCGCCAGCGCCGAGGGACACCATTTCTGCCGGTGCGTGTACACTGTCCAGCCAGTTAAGGCAAGACAAGTACATTGTCCAGCCAGTTAAGGCAAGACAAGTACATTGTCCAGCCAGTTAAGGCAAGTCTGTAATGACTGTCTAGCCAATTAAGGCAAGACAAAGCATTATCGAAGCATTAGAATAGACTGGTAATTGAAAATATCATCAATTAATCAAATGCTCAAACTGTTCACCGTTGGCTTCTTGGCAGTAAGCTAATCAATGATAAAAAGTTGCGATTGCAAAGCTGCTAGATGTCTAAATATAATCGAAATATAATGTTGTAAAATATAATAGTTATATAGTATTATAGTAATTTAGAAAATTATAATGATTTACAATGTTACTTGTAAAAGAAACAAATGTTAAAGAAACTTAATTTTTGACTTACTTCGCGCAATTACTTTAATAACGCATATCTTACAAGCGTTACATTTATCGCATTCTTTCTTATGTAAATTCTTTCTTATGTAAATTCTTTTCATTGTTTTTGTTATCTAGCGCCAAGTTCTTGTAGTTTAAAAATTTTTTATTTTAATAAAACTTTTTCATTTCTGTTTTCTCTTTAATTCTTGGAGATTAAATATTATATATTCCATTAAAACTTTTTTAAATTAAATATATCTTATACTTGTAGCTGGCAATTAGAACAGAAAGATTTTTCACTGGAAATACGCAGATAGTACCACTTGAATTTTATTTAAAAAGAAATTAAAGATGCCACCACTTGGGTTTTATTAACAAAATAAAAATATCTATCATTTGCATTTTATTTGTTAAAAGTAGTACAGCAGTTATTTCAAAGAGCAATATGTTCTCTTTATAAGTGGCGCAATTTAAAGATTTCATACATTTTTTTGGAAAAATACATTTAAGTTGGATTAAATTTAAAATATTTATTTTTAAGTAAATATCACTTGGAATAAGAAGATTTTTCAATGATAATACAGAGATAGTACCACTTAGATTTTGTATAGAAATTAAAGGGAGTATCACATGGGTTAGAATAGGAAAATTTTTCAATGAGGATATAAAGAAAGTACCACTTGGGTTTTGTAAAAAAAATAAAGATTTAAGGAGTACACACACAAACTTGGCGTTTTTTTTTACCTTTTTTTAAAAAGGTAATTTTGTGCTGATATCACGCGTTTTGTAGTGTTAAGTAATATATATATATTTTGTGATTTTAAAGTCCTTAAAAGTTTTTTGTTGCAAAAATATGATTTTTAAAAGGAAAAGTGAATTTTTGAACAATTTTTCAATTTTGCTTAATGGAGGAAACATTTAATAGATGAAATATCTTGCTGTAAAAAATAATTATTGCAATGGTATGAAGTGGCCTGACGGAAAACATAAATATATGAAATATCATGCTGTAAAAAATAATTATTGCAATGGTATGGAGCAGACTGACCCGAAAACATAAATACATGAGATATCATGCTGTAAAAAATAATAAAAAATAATTTTTGCAATGGTGTGGTATGGAGCAGACTGGCCCGAAAACTTTGATCACGAGCGCCACCCCGTGTCGAAAATGTGAAAGGGAGAATTCCTGAGAGGGCGACGATGACAATGACATTTCTTAGGCCGGTATTCATAGTCCGTTCTTATATTTAAGATCGTCTTAAGTATCATCTTGAGACGCTATCAACCAATCAGACAGTCATATCAGCATTTTAAGACATTGCTTAAGATGATCTTGAAATAAGAATCGACTATGAATACCGGCCTTAAACATGTATCGAGATATAGAATGAACTTTGCATCGCGACAACTCCGCTCTTAGAACACGGAGAGAAAAAATGAAAACACTTTTATTATGTCATTTTTTTCAAGCTATCGATTGAGACTACTCAGAACCTGATCGGTTCAGCCGTTATTCCTGTAGGATAATCTCGTATGTCTCGAACTCGCAGACTCGCGTAAAAGAGGGTCGGTCTGCTATACTCGCTAAAGCGTAGACTTGGCGCGAGTCGCGACCGCGCCTCTTGATCACACGAATAAATATCAGCACTAAGATCTAGCTATAACCTAAACTCTAAAATAAATTAAAATATTAGATTAATTTTTAATTTAATTTAGTGATATTTTCTGATTCAATTTAAGAGCTGTATTTGAAATCGAAATGTATGACCTTCAGTTCGAAAGAATTCGAAATTTTATGTAAAATCACTTATGAAATATTATTTTAGCACTTTTCAAGATCTTGTTATGACTGTATAGCCTTTTCCTTTGATTTATATTGTAGAATACAGAACAAATGTCACTAGAATAAAAATCGCCCAAAAATGACACTATTGCGTCTATAAAAAGAAGTCTAATAAAATTTTCTTTATCAACGAATAATTGTGTTAGCGATATTCAAAGATACGTTGTTATACCTTGGCGATAAATTGCGTGCCAGCTAAAGACACTATAATGATAATAATAGCATTGCTACTTCTGTTCGTTTGATATGGCCATTGACCGACACATGACAAGAGGACTTTATTGATCCTGTAATTCCGTCCATCGAAGAACCGCATTTCGCACTTATCAATAGAACTGTAGAAGAACAATATGATTCAGACAGAACTGTAGGGACCTTTCATCGTTTCGTCCACATTCACATTGCCTTTAATAATTCTCTCTGTGAGTGTTCTGTCGGCATTATTACAAAATTATTTTAATTGCTCGCTATTACTCCTGCAGTTAAACTGGTCAAACTGTTAAACACAAGGTGTTTTCTAGCAATGTATATAGGCGACACTGTGTAACGCAGTGTACGACACAGTGCTTTTCAACTATGACACAAGTGGACACAATTATACACAGTTAAAATGCTGTGTTCGACTGCGTCGTTTACATTCTCTAGACAGAGTCATAATATTGTAACATCATAAAGGCTTCATCATTGACTTTATTTGTCACTTATAAATACATATAAGATATCCTTGTAATATCATCGAGTGTGACAAATGATATCCTTATGATATTATTATAACTTTTATGTGTTTTACATGGATAGTAACGTTATATTTTTGACGGTAAAATGTAAATAAAAGTTGAAATAAAGAAGTGAAATAGAAAAATTAAGCTGTTTTAGTTACAATAAAGTAGTCATTGTATAACACTGTGTCACATAAAGTGCATGACTGTGTTTCGTTACTGGTAAATGCCCATAAGCTTCGCGTCCATGGGATCCAAGGTTTTACATACTTATTATTATTCAGTATGACCTTAATTTCTCTACAGGGTATTCAGTGTAACGTTTTTTTAGGCACTTTTGACAAAAGGTCAATATTTATCTGTTTCATGCAAGCTACATTATGCGACAAAAAATTCAAAAAATTTTTTTAAATAATAAAATTGGAATCATCTTGAATTTTTTAAAAAGCCATACAATTTTTTTCCATATAATATTGTAGGTCTCTTCAAGTCGAATTTAACGGCACTATCGAGAATTTCACTTATTGATATTTTGATTTGTTGTGTGATACATAAACACATAATATCTATCATAAATATCCACAAATAAAGAAAAATTATGTAATTTATATAAACAAATTTTATTAATATATTTATTATAATATCAAATTATTTGTAACAACTGTACTTACGTACAAGCTTTAAGTAGAAATGTACACAGAACATAAATACATACATATGCATTATTATGCATGTATGTGTACAATAAAAAAAGCATAAACATAAATAAATAAAGAAAAACTGTAACTTATGTTAGCAAATGTTCACATTGAGAGAGAGAGAGAGAGAGAGAGAGAGAGAGAGAGAAACTATTTTAATCCAAAGTTACATCTGTAATTATTCTTTCTCTAAGATCTTGAATGTAAGTACTGCTATTTAAAAAAAATTCAAGATGAGTCTCCTTATTAAAAAATTAAAAAAAATTTTTTTATTGCATGTTATGAGCTGAAAGATGAATACTTATCTTTAACCTTTTCTTTAACTATTAAAAGTGTTTAAAAAAATTTGCGAACCGTTACGCGGAATACCTGATATACGTAGAATTCTGAGCAGTTTGATCGGGTATGCCCGATATACGGTTAGGGCAGTTGACCGAGCTAGTGATTAGGTAGCGGTATGACCTAATTGAAAATTTTTCACTTGTGCCTGATCAGGAAGCGATAGGGTGCCCTATAGTCTGGCTTTACCGGTTCGCGCCTGATCTGATACAAATAAGGATACACCCTACTTCTCCATATTTTTTTAAGACAATTATTACATAGGCCTGATTTTCTTGTTCTTCTATTACCCTCCAATCTGACTAAATGGTCAAGAATTATAACTTTGGCTTAGATAACAGTTACAAGAAGATGGCAACAATTTAAATGAGATGAATTATAGTTTATTCAAAAGGGGAGATTAAATATACTAAAAGTTTAAAAGAGTTAGCGTGAATGTGCCTATTAAGTTTATGAAAAAAAATTGTAATTAAAGTTTGGCATCGGAACAGCTGTACCTTAAATACTAATTAAAATCTTGGATCGATAAGTAAGAATGTGTCATGGCTGAGAAGGTTTGGTTCGCATTTTATATTTTATTGTCTTTGACGGATTAGATTCAAATTCCGAAGTTTCAAAAATTTTTTTAAGCAATTGTTATATTTATCAATTTAATTATATTTATCAATTTTTATTGTTCTTTTAAGCAAAAATACTGTGTATTGTACATTATACATTATAATAAATAACAAAATTAAAAAAATTTTTATTTATTATAAAATTATATATTATAAAATTCGCACATACAATATTACCATACTATATTGTGGATGAAAATCAAAATAGAAACATTTAATTTAATTTCCCTCGAAGTCTATACAGAATACAATATAAATAAATACGTTTCTGTAAAAAAATTAAGCATTTAAAATGTTCGTGATGTGCAATATATTAAAAATTTTTTAAAAATATTTTAACTTTGATTTTCATCTACATTGTATGGCAATATGCGAATTTTACAATAATTTTATAATAATTTTATATAATAAATAACAATTTAAAAAATCCTATTATTTATTATATGTAATGTAGGTATGTATTAGAAATTAAGAAAGAATTTTTATACGAAAGATATTAAATATTAACATTCTTACAATATAAAAGCATGAAAATCTTATTATGTCCTTTTCTTTACATTTAAATTGTGCAATTTAAAAGTTTAGCAATTTTATAATGAATTTGATTGGACTGCACCAGTGCGCATTAGTGCGTCCAATCAAATTCTCCATTAGAAACGCATGGGATGTTCTCCTGTCATTTCCTTCATTTGTTAGTTGTTACGTATCTAAGGCCTTTCTAGACACGCGCACTTTTGCAAATGTCTTGTTTATTTTAAATATCACAGCATTAATTTATATAATATATATTTTTATTATCTTTTATTTCACGTGACAGGGACGAAAAAGAAGCGTTTCATCGTTATTATGCGAATTACGCAAATTATACTTTGAACGTGACACATATCATGCAAAGAAGCTTCACGCGTTATGATGTGAGTATAGTGCAAACTTAATACACATTAACTTTGAGTGACATTTTTTGAAGCTTGTCTGTAAAATATGTTATTATTTTGTATTTTTATATATTTTAATGGACTATACAGAGGCAGTTTGATATTTCAACAAGCGCCGAAAACGAATCATATTTCTCATCAGATCTTGATTTACCAAATCCAAAGTAATGTTTGCTTTGATCCTGATCTATTTACATTTAACATATATATAAATAACATATAAATAAAAATAGCTATATAATCAATGAACTTGTATCTTTCAAGAGTGACACAATCTTGTCGAAAATTTCGACTTGATTGTCGAGCATCAAAAAACAAGGACAATCAATTAAATTTTCTCAAATTGCCGTCAAAATTACAAAATTGCTGTCAAGATTCAATTGTTAATAGACAAGTCACTGAAGCAAAATTATGTAAGTGATGTAAGTGTTAATGAAATTCAAATATACAAATTTCAAATATTTCATAAAAAAATCTATATATTACTCAATAAAAATGTTAAATAATTTTGAAAAAAATATTCAAATTTTTTGTTATTATATATTCTTTATACACATATTATTTTATGGAGACATATTTTAGTTACCAGAGAGGTCGATAAAATTACCACGCCGCAACATATTTCAAATATTGTATCTTCTGCATCATATATTTGTCAGCCAAAATATGAGGTAAAATATGAGACTGTAATATAATGTAAAGAATATTTTAATTCTTTGATTTAATTCTTTTTTATAAAAGTATGTTAATATTTAATAATGCCTAATTTTAATTATTTGGAATATGATATATATTTTTTAATATATTTTAATTCATTTAACACTTGCACTGTAACTCGAAAAAAATCACACTATTAGTAAACAGCGGTCTGACAGACCGTTATCATGTTTCCGCTAATTTCATAAATTCCTTATAATAAAAAATGTTTACTTTCAATTATTCTGAATACTTGTAAATTAGGGAGAAAGATGGTTTAATGTGAGAATAAACCAAAAAATCTCATATACAAGGTGTCTCTAAAATACTTTACCCGTTATACTTCGGAAACGGTTTAAAATTATGAAAAACCGCGAAATACATGTTTGATCATTTCGAAGGACTTGTTTTTAAAGGGGTTGTAGAGACTTCCTTTTAAGGGATGTTCTTGCAGGAATCCAACTTAAATATTTTAAATAAAACCCTTCATATAAATAATTATTTGAAAGAGCATAAAAAAATAAAATTTGTGGTACAAAGCAGTGGTTGACTCGTTCAGGAATTATTTAGGGCCAAAGTTCAAAAAAGGCCAGTTAAAAAAAATCGTTAATTCCATTCGAAAAATTTTAAAAATTCTAAAAAATTCTTAAAAGGAAGTTGAATCAAAAAAATTTTCCTAACATTAAAATATAACATCATAATAAATAAGAGTTAAAATAACAGTCTGTAAGACCAGCATTACAGTTTAAGAATTAAGTTTATATAAGAATCTAATGCTTTTTATTTCATAAATTCTGGAGTAACGTAAATTTGTTCCCTGATACTGATTAAGGCACAATTGCGTTCAAAGATATATTATTGTTTTTAATGAACAAATATTTCCTAGCCACAAGCCGTAACTTTCGAAGAAAAATATTTGAGCGATGGTGAAAAGTTTGAACGTAAATTCAACGAGAAAATTTGGTAATTATTTAAAAAATTAAATCAATCATACATTCTCAGTTGTTTTACAGTATTGAGGCGTAAGTTGTTATATTGTTTCTGAGACAACACACAATATTTAAAAAAAAATTACAAAATATTTATAATTATATGAACATTTTATAAATATTTACTAAAATAGTTCATAAATAATTGTGATTTTAGATTGAATAGATCATAAAGGTTTATCATAAATATTACACATAAAAATATTTTTAAAATATGTATATATAAAATATTTATAAAATATTTATAAATATAATATCCCCGGTAGAGAAATGTATGCTTTTTCCCTAGATTACCTATCCAGTTATTGCTTAATATTATTGCATTCTCATTAATTGTAACAATACTTCATAGGACAAGAAGATAAAATTTTTTACAATGGCTAAAGCAATTTTCCTGGTAACCATATATGCATATATAGACACCTGCCAATTATTGTATAGTATTAATAGATAGGCTTTCAGGTTTCCTTATTAGTTCATTAAATAGTCCATTGAAGTCTATTAATTTTGTTTTTGTTCAGTGAATAGGTTCAGATTTTATGCATCTTTTGTGTGCAATTGCAAAGTGTTACATTTTGATTGAGGCCCTAAGTAGTTTTACTTCTCAGTTATTAGACAGAAGTAATTAAATTGTCTAGTAACTATTAAAAATGTGCATGAAAATTCTACCAGGAATTAAAAAAAATATAGTAATAAATATTTATGAACATTTATCATAAATATCAAATGCTGTCTGAGTTAAAGCGCCTAACGTATTGCAGTAATAACAGGAAGCAAATCAGTACACCACGGATCGTAAGGGCCATTCGACAAAATAGTAAGAAATGTGAGTTAACTGCTAAAGTTAGAATTTTAGAGCTCAATTTAGATTATAGAAATATTTAATCAAAAGCAAATCAATCGACATTCTATCAAGTGCACACAGGCAACAGTAAAAGCAGCGTTGTTGTGCTTTATCACGATAGATTCAATAATCCTCCATCATCCTCTTCGAAAGCTTTTGTGCAATTTTCGAAATCTGATCAAGCTATAAAAACATCGTACATATCGCAATCGGATGTTACAAACCCTGCATCACCTGATAAGTAAGTGAAAGAGTGATATTAATGCAGTAAAAAATTATCGTGATAAAAGTTTTTCTTAGAATTTTTTATATCATTTTTGAGAAAAATTTCAAAATTTGTATATAAATTTTATATTTTTAGAAAATTTCTTATATTTTTTTAACAAAATGTAACACTTTAGAAATCTAAAAAATTTTGAATATTTTTCAGACTGTATTAGATCAATATGATATCTAAGATATTCAGATAAGAATATTTAAATAAATTTGAATTACTAGAGATAGGTATTTGTGCTAGTATGGTATGGAACATATTATGTTATTAAAATACTTAATTTGCTTTATTTATTTTGATTTCAGAGCTCAATTTTGGAGGCTTACCTTCAAAACATTAATATTTCGTAAAATAGTTGAGAAATGTTATTCACGTAATTGAGAAATGTCATAATGTTGCATCTTTTATTCTATCCAATGAGATTTTTAATTGTGAGAAATAGAACTTCGCCGCATCCATCTGTTTGCGTTTTATTCGTTTGGTCTCATTAAATAGAGAAAGGACTTCTTTCAGAGAAATTATAAAAAAATATAAAAAAGTCTACTTGTTTTTTTTTAGAAATCTTTATATATGTGAATTCTGATATATTCTAAGAAGTTCTTATTCTATAATTTCTAAAGAAACTTACTAAATTTAAAAATTATGAATTTATACATGTGGAAAAGTTTATATTTTTTCTAGAATTCTTCATAAATTATGTATGAATTCTGATATTCCAATATTTCTCATTTTATGATTTCTGAACAAATTAAAAATATTTTTCAGAAATATTTATAAATTTAAAATGTGAAAAATTTTGAGAAAAAATTTCATCAGGTATTATGCAAAAAAAGATAAACAAAATATTTAACTGATATAAGTTATTTTTACGTGGAAAATATGTTTGAAAAGGGTAAAAATCATAGAAACTCCAGAAACTTTGTCTCCGAGATATTCACTACGTCGACGAAAAACTACTTCTAAAAGATATCGTCATACATCAAGACAACAGCCTTCTTTGAACGTAAATATTTATCACGCAAATCGAGTAGAGCGATTTGTATCGCCGCTACAGCATCAGTGGCTCTCACTTAAAAGACAGACAGGAATAAATTCCAAGTATAAGGATCTGGAGCACACAGACAAGCTTCCTAAAAATCTTATCAAGCCGCAATCGAAAACAATTTCTTGTCATTTCAAAGAACACGTAACGAATCAAAGATCACATAATTGTAGCGAAGAAGAGAGATCTTGGAAGAAACAATGCTCATTTGTTGAAGCTGCCGCTTCGAAATCTATGGATCATTATTCAGAGTAAATAATTTAGACAATAGAGATCAGATAAATAATAAAATCAGATAATAGAAGTGATTATTGTTATTTATTATTTTATTCATAATCCTCCATATGTCTTTAGGATGGCTTCGAGTTACATTCTTTTTCTCTATGTGCACTTATATTTTTTTATACATTACATAACTTAATATCGAATAATATATTTTATATATTCATATTTAATATAGAAAATTTAACTTTTAACTTAATTTGATTAGAAATATATCGAAATTTGATTAATATCTCGAAGAATAGCTAAGACAATCTATACAATCTTTATACTAAAAGTGCGTAAAAATAAATTAATATTGCTCTAAATTTTTATTATTTAAATCAAGACAAAATTATTAGAGAAGAAGGTAGTATTATGGCCACTAATTTATATCTTTTATAACTTTGTTAATAATCAATACTTTAAATTAAAAATTTAAGAATTATATTCATCAAAATTCTTCAATAGATTCTAGACTCAAAGTTATGGTATATTTATTATATTGAATGTTATTTATAAAAATTTAGCGACACTGCATAATAAGTCAAAGAGAAACAGAGGTGATAATATAGCTATCACAAAAATAAATTTAAAAGAATTGACTTTAATATCAAAAGTACAGTGTTTTGTTACAACATTATAAGCTATATTTATTTAAAATAAAAAGAAAATATTGCAGAATGCAGTGTGCAAATGTATGTATGCATACATAAGCCTTCTGCATATAACACAGTACTGCTATAATATAATGTAAACTATAGCAGTAAAACTACAGTCTACTTCTCGAATAACTACTTTGATATGAAAACTTTGAAAAAAATTGTATTAGGCTGTTGAGACGGCAGTACGTTTCTAGTATAAAGCGTAGTAGCCTCCTCTACCTTTCAACGAATACCACAATAATAAAGCCACCTAGTAGTTTTCTCTTAAAGCAATCTAGCCGACGCTCTTGTGTGATACTGTCAAGGTCCACATTAGCAAAATCCCATGTTATTATCTAACTTTGTATAATTCGAAATGTGTAACCAAATAAAACACCAAATAAAAAGTTATATAAAAAAATCACTCGAGTATACATACATTTAAATTATACTTTTTAAACTTGAGCGTGTAGTAATACGCTCAAGTTTAAAAAGAATGAGAAAGTATGTAATTAAATGTTAAAATGTATTTTGAAAAAATTTCGAAATATTCGACAGTAAAAATGCCTTATAACAAATGTTGACTATTGTGATTGGCATATTGGCGTCTTTACATTACAGCAGGCTACTAAACAAATGATTCTATAAATAATTAGAATGCGTTACTTAATAACGGAGATAATGCGAGTAGTCATACGGTTATACAATCCATAATACCATTTTCTCCTCCAAATATATGAAGGAGTGAAACTTATTTAAGTATTTTTATCTAACGTAAAAACACACTATATTTAATTATTAAATTAAATTATGCTTTTAAATTAAAATCAAAACTGAATAAATCTGTTCCTACTTTTATTCTTCTATCTTATTTTCTTCTTCTTCAAAATTTTCTTCTTTCCTTAATCCTTTTGCCTTTTTCATTAAGTCTAAATCATTTTTTTTCTATAAGTTCTTTTTTTTCTATATATTCTTCTATTGACATTTAGCTTTTTATTGCTTCATATTTCTTTTATATATGAAACATGCTCTCTTCTGTTTCTTTACATATTCTGCATTTTCAGTCCTCATTCTCTCTTAAATACTGACTCTATTGTTTCATTTCCACATTTATATCTGGTTATTCAATCTATCCTTCCTTTTTATCTTTCTTTCTAGATGTTTTCATATTTTTTCTGTTAATATTTCCCTTTAAAAATTATTATTATATATATCTGGATTTCCTTATCTTTTGAAATCTTTCCTCCTTCTCCTCTCTCCTTATTTTCTTCAAAATGTTCTCAATTATTTCTTTGATTTTCTGCTTCCCTTTATTTTAAAATTGTTTCTTCTTTATTCTTGTTCTCTCCAACAACTCCCTCCTCTTCCTTTCTCATATACCTTCTTCATTTTTTGGTCGCTCCCTTTCCAATTCTCTTATATATTCCTTTACTATTTTTTTAAGAGAAGCAATATAATATAATTTTGCAGGAAAGTGGAGACGGAGAACATAAAAGATCAAAAGCAATCGAAACCTTGCATGAATCTATCGAGGCAGCAGATACATCCGAAAAAAACGAGCGTTAAATCAACATTTGTCGTGAATACACATAAGGGTGACGAGACGAGTCGTGTGTTTCCTTTCCAAGCTACATCTAGTGGTAATCTTAAGATCATTCCGAATCAGGTAGGGAAGATTTTATTTTAGCAAACCCTATAAGTCTTTCCAGAAATATCGGTCTCGAAGCAGACATAGCATAGTCGTTCTAGGTTGTATTCGAATCGAAGAAGTTCAGTATTTTAATTGCCGATCCGCGACACACGAAGGTTAACGTCAAGGCTGAGTTCAATCAATTAGGTGCCAACGTTGGCACATCCGACTCTTCAAATCAAACAAGATATATCGATCTCCCACCTGGTATCACGCCGTCGACGATCGATCAGTTGCAGGTAAAACTCAAAGTCTCTTTATTATTTTTTTTTTGCAGGATTCAGAACAAACTCATAATTTGTGCTGAAATAATATTTTATTTGTTTCAATTTTAAACTGCGCGCCGTTACTTTAGGATTTAAACACAGTTGTTTTAAATTAAAACATAATTAAATTGAAAATCAATTTGATAATAGTAATGCTAACTTGCATCTCTAAAATCCCCCCATCCCCCAAGAAAGTGAAAAATTTGTTGTAAAAAATATTACCTCGACCAGGGTATGAACCTGGATCTACCAATTATCCGGGAAGGGTGTCTTAGGGCGGTATTCATAGTCGATTCTTATTTCAAGATCATCTTAAGATGGTACTTAAGACGATCTTAAATATAAGAACGGACTATGAATACTGGCCTTAGCTAGTTCGACCACCGAGGCATTTGGTAATATTCACAACAACGAGATTACTCAGAAAACGTCATTAAAGGCCGGACGTGTAAAATCATATAGATATACGACCGTTTATGTAATATAAACAAATTGACTAAGAATAGACCGGAATGGTCATAGCAAGATCTTTGTGCTGAAATAATATTTTATGTTTCAAATTCAGAAATATTCGACCGATGAGGATCGTATATGGTAAATACAATTTTAAACGAGAGAGAATGCCTTTTTCGATCTTTAGCTAAATCTTAGTGCTTTTTTATTTTTATTTGTGTGATTTTATATACAAATAAAAATAAAAAAGCACTAAGATCTAACTGACGACCGAAAAAGGCATTCTCTCTCGTTTAAAATTATATGTTTCAATTTTTTACAACAAATTTTTCACTTTCTTGGGGGGTGGGGGGATTTTAGAGATGCAAGTTAGCATTACTATTATCAAATTGATTTTCAATTTAATTATGTTTTAATTTAAAAGAATTGTGTTTGAATCCGAAAATAACGGCGCGCAATTCAAAATTGAAACATATAAAATATTATTTCAGCACGATCTTGCCGTGACTTTCGGCCTATTCTTAGTCAATTTGTATTACATAAACGGTCGTATATCTATATGTTTTTAAATATTCTTTATAATTTTTTAATAATTTTTTATTATTTCTTTTGAATTGTACCAAATTCAAGGAAACGTAGCTTTATAAAAAAATGTTAGGTTTTATCATATTTGACATTTATTACACTGCAAAATACTGTATGTTCAGATTTTAAATGCGGTTTTCTGCAATGATAAATGTGGCCAAATGTAGCCAAATCTGGAATTTAGTACTAGATAGTTTCAGCTATATAATTTAAAAGTAATAAGCGTAAAATATAAAAGAATAGACATAAACTACATTTTCTTTTTTTTTTATTTTTGCTTAGAGAAAGTAGAAACAAGTTCATTCAGATCAATAGTTTGAGCCTGTTCTATTGATAAAATTGGCAACTCAACAAATCTGTCTTAGGTCATTGTTGGTCGTATGTTTTCATAAATTTCAATTTAGAAAAACTGCGCTCACCAGTGACTACAGAAACTGGAAAGGTTAACAAAATACGAAAAACTATAATTAAATTTAGCATGCTGTCTAAAAGATTGCAGTTACAAGTATAATTAATACGTTCAGTTTCGCGTTTTTCGACATTCACTACCACTCCCGGATTTTATCATCTTATAAGACCAATTTATGCAGGCAATAACCGTATGCCGATAACTTAAGTGCCGTTAAATTTGTATAGTGGTTTATCGAGGTTTGCTGTATGCTCCAAATCGTAGACACATTAAAGTGCAGATTACTGATTTAACCTAAGTCATATTTATATCATTAGCACATTGGAAAAAAAAATGAATTTGGTTAGGTGAAAATGCCTTCCTGGGAAAAAAGAATTAGATCTGCTGAGATATGACCATATCTGGTTCATCAGATCTGGCTAGATATGCAAAATGTCTCTATCTGGCCAGATCTGATGAACAGATATAATCAGTGACAGATATGACCAGATATAATTATTTACTGAATTTAGATCTGCTGAGATATAATTAAAAACGAAGGGATAAATTATGAAAGGATGTTATAAGGGATGTAAAATAAAATCATAAATATACATGAATAATGTTTTTATTTTTTTGTAAATATACGATATAAAATAATTTCTTTTAATACTATATATAGATATTTAACTAACATAGATATTTAACTATCTCTAACATAAGAAACCGTATTATTTTATAATAATGTAAGTTAACATAAATTTTCTTTACTGTTAAGAATGCTTTGGCGATTATCTCATAATATATCTCTCTTAAGGGGGGAGATACATTTAGAAGGCTAGAAAAGAGGCAATTTTCAAGAATTTTTAAAATT
>QKQZ01000592.1:0-11066 GCA_003595255.1 Solenopsis fugax | reverse complement strand
TCTAGTTTTTCTAATAAAGATTACAACAACGATATTACATCGTCATGTTGGAGCTCTCGTTCTCAACCGTGGAAAAATGTTGGTGGTCCGCCGCAGTGCTCCGGCGCAGGGCGCAGAAATTCCGGGAATGCTTCCGCGCACACGACTCGAGTGATTAAATTACTATTTTAATGAGTCACGTTAAAAATTTACATTTTCGCGCTGCGAAAGAGCGAACCTAAATTGCTCTTGGCGCGCGGGAGATAAAAATAGTCTCGCTAATTGCGTTTAGCGAGCGGAAGGCGCAGCCGACGTGCCGGGCCGCGCGGAACACACACACACACACATCCGACGTTTCTGCCCGCGATTTTCCTGCATTACGGCAAATACGAAAAGCAAATTGCGGCGTAATTGCGTGCGTTATTAAACGGCGACTTGCGAGACGCCGCCGCAGCGTCGCGGAGGCAGCCGGGGCTCGTTTAAAGTTTCTCTTTCGTTCCGTGCGCACCGTGATGACGTCTCGCTCGGCCAAGGAACCGTCGCCTCGCGTTGTCTCTGCCTCGAGGTGTACACACGCTTCACCCAGAACGACGCAATTACGCGGCTAATGAAGGAACTTTCTCCGAGAAGGTTATCTTCCACGTCAAGCCCGCGGTCGCGGCGCGAAGACGACCGACGACGCGGCACGGCCAATGACAAGCGTCGCCCTAACTTCTTGCCGCCTTATCGGAACGAGGCATCACCTCGCCTGTGCAGCCAACCCTTATTTTTACGATCTCGTCGCCGGTCACCCCTTCCTTAACTGTCATCAACCCCCGGGGTCGAGAAACGACTAGTTTTTATCAGGAATAATAAACAATTTCACTTCATCTTATTATTAGCACCTATTTAGAGAGTTGCTTGCACCACACACAGTCAGTTAACGCATAAAGTTTCAATTCTGCTAGAAATTCGCCAGATATCTTAATTTTTTGTAGAAGAAATTATAATATTTCTTAAAAAAATTATATTTGGTGAATCGAGATATTTTTTAATATATTTTAAAATAGTTTATTTTATGCTAAAAATTCGCCAAATATAATTTTTTTAAGGAATATTATTTTTTTTCTTAAAAAAATTATAATATTGGTAAATTTCTAGCATAATTGAAATGAATTTAAAATGAATTTTTAGTATATCATGAGTGTATCATTTTAGTTTCATGACTGTCTAGCTTAAAGTTTGATTTTTCTCTGATAAGGAACTTTTTTATCAACGTTTGCGTTCAAGGATTAACAGAAACTGATTGTACATTACGATATTTTTTTTAATTTATGCGAGCATTTTAAAGTCGCAGTTGCAGTGGGAACTACTGCTCTGGACTGGCAGGCTTAAATGGATATAAGAGCGACAGTATAGAATGAGACTGACCTTGTGAGTGAAGAGCCAACCTGAATTTAATCCTGCGGAGCCACGTTGCCCCGAGATTACACCGGACAGACAAATAACAGTAATAAAAACGTGATGCAGTAGCCTTCGCATTTTCTGACATGCGCACATACGTGTACACGTATGTTAATCTACGGAACGGCAATTAAGTCTCGCGCAACGGATTTTCCATTCAGACGTCCTTACGAGATCTTACCGTTCGCTTATGCTAATTGGTCAATTCTTTTCCACTTTATTGTAAGACAACGGGATAATGTCGTAATAGACATTGAGCGTAATAAATGTATTAAAGCGAGAATTGCTGTTCTATTTTTATAAAAGAAAAACTCAGTCACTTTTGTCTACTTGCACAGCATATATACGAAAGGATAATTTTACTGCAGCATCTAAAAATTTAGCTAGATATAGATCAGAAAATAATTTTATATTGGACCATCAAAATAATCCTATAGGACGCCCAAGTATGTTTGTTGCTGCAAGTAAATAGTTTTGACATTCTAGAAACCAAATTAAACGTCCGATAGAATTTTTGTAATGGTTCAATATAATTATTTTCAGATTCGTATTTCAGCAAAATTGTTCTTTCTGTGTATTTAATATTAATATTTTTAGCAAAAATTATAACTTATAATATTTGTGTGCATACATATCTAGACACACACGCGATTACAAATACATATATGTATGTTATAAAAAAGATTAGTATGCAAATGGTCAGTGATATTTGAGTAGATTCATGACTCTAGAAAATCTTTATGTTGCTCGTTCTGTAACGAGACGCGCTTAACATAGTCCATTTAGCGGCAATCTCGGCTTAGTTAAGAAATCGAGTGAGCTCTTGGCTAATTAATACAAACGAGCGCCTTGGCTCATGAAGATAGGCATCGCGGGCTATTACATCCCATTTTTGTCCGAGATCGGGTACAGGCCGTCGTATCCACCGTGCGCTTTTTCCCGTCCTGTTCATAAAATGAACACTGCAGGAGTGACGTAACGGTTTTCATTTTCTCTAACGCGTGTGGTTTTGATTTCATTTGAAGGCACGTATACGCGTACTTTAAAATACGATACTACAGGCAATTACAGTACATTAAAGTAACGAGGTTCTGATGCTAATTTTTCTATCGATATTGCGACATGTATATACGCGAAACTACTTCCAATTACAATAATATCGTAATATAAAAAAATAAAGACTGCTGCGTAAACAGTGCAAAGTATGAGAGAGGTGGACGAGAAATTGATCTCAGTATGTAATTCGCAACTTGAATATACTATATATACAGCTATATATTTACACTATATTAGATTTAAGCACTTTATGCGAGGCATAAAATAATCTCGTCCCTTTTACGAGCACGTTGTAAACTGTTATCAAGATTATCCTGCATGGACAGTGACCAGTGATCCTGATCGTCGATAGCAGAAACGCGAAAAACATTTAGCAATCTTATCTCTACAAATTTCAGCGTTCCGATTATCGTGTGAAAAAAAATCAAATAATCGTGGTGATAAATAGCAAGAGCGTGACAGCCAGCAATATGCGAAAGCTCGCGCAGAGCTAGCCGTGAATATTTAATTAATTAACACGGAGTAAGTGAAAATTTGCATAAGGTTGGCAAACGTCCCACGCGTGCGAATATTCTCGAGACACGTTTCGTATCGCTCCTTTAGACTTTTAATTATACTAATTCCATTCACCGTCGGGGCGCCCATGTACACAAGTTATAAACAGCTATCCACGTCATTATCAAGAAATATTAATCTCCAATTGCTGACCGCAATAATTGCTCCGCGGAATAAAACGACTGCAAGTCGCGCGATATCCAATCGTAAATTACTAAAATAAGATCGCCACCGCATTTTATCAGCTTCGATACTCTGAATAACAAATAAATGTGTAAATATTAAAAAAAAAATTAGTTGAATATTTAATCGCCGCCGGTCGTTTCACATCAAATGTCGTAACTGATTTCAATTGCGAAAGCCACGGCGCGTTTGCAATGGAACAATTTAAATTCTTTACATAGCGGATACAAAGATCCACGTGTGCTCTGTAATTTATTCCGCGTGTCCCTTTTTTTTTTATATCCCCGCGACGGGCGAACGTGTAGCTTTAATAACTAGGTATCCACGGTGTCTAAACGAAAGACCACTTTCGAAATATTCAAATCAGGCTTCGTGGAAGCGACACGCACGGCCGGCGTATAAATAATTACAGCAATGACGAATAATTTATACGTAAACTCGCGAGCCCGCGGCTAATCGCACATTCGTTCGCCCCTCGACATTGGTATGATAATCTGGTGTTATCCAGATCAATCGACAACTTTCTCTGTCCTGCTGGAAAAAAAAGAGAATCTATGCTCGCGGGGAAGCTCTCTATAATTATCGATTAAAGTCTATCAAATTGCGATACAGACTAGAAGATAAGGCGGAAATTATAATCACTTCATTCAGCTCGTGTGTGTTCCTTGGAAATTATCAACTGCATCGATAGACAGATTAAACTACCATCGTATATAATTCAGAAGCGTGTTTTGCGTCAGTCGAAATTCTTTTTAATTTATTAAATAAATTATTTTAATCTTAAAACCTCTTTAAATTCCTTTTAATTAAAAATCTCTCATTCGAAAATAAATATTATAAAATTAAGTAGAGAGAGATTTATATCTAATTAATTTACACTCGAGAGAAGTTTGCTTTAATCTCGATCAAAAATATTTATTAACACAGAAATTAGAAGACAGTGCAAACATAAATTATCGTAACATACAATAACATTGATCATAACATAAATTACGAAGATAGTCACGCGATATTAGATGAATCAGATACGGTAGTTATAAGGAAACGGATTAAAATATCTTGACGGTGTCTGGAATTGAATGTTCGCTTAGGTTAAGCATCCTTATTAGATAATTCTCCATCCATTATGGTGAATCTCGAACACCATGGGCGGTCTTCGAAACGAGATGCACAAAATAAGAGAAGTAACGGGATGATGCTGAAGGCAAGGAAATTAAGGACAATTTTCATGTCAATGCAATAGATGTACAGTGTATGGTAACTGTCGTTAAATCGTATAGATAATAATCCCGATTTAAATTGATGGATATTTTTAGAATTAATTTCATTAGGACGCTATAAAATGAATAGCCATCAACCGTTAAACCTGTAATGTAATTAGTATTTATCAGCGAGTCATTATATGCTTGTTAATTAACTAATTAAATTAATTAAGAAAACAAAATTGCAATTCTGTGATATTAGCATTAAACATGATATGATATTTTGCATTTTTAACTCAGCAACTATAAAAGTTAAAATTCAATATCAATGAATAAACAAAAAATAATATAAATACGAAATACTGCTCCAATAATTTGAAATATTATTTTATATTTATAATATTTAATATATAAATATTAAATATTGTAAATTCAATATTATAAATAAAATATTTTAAATTATTGGAGCAATATTAGATTGTCGCATATAACTGATCACAATGGAAACCAATTTAAAATGTTTGAAAATGTATTATGACAGATCAAAGTGCTTTTAATGGAAACCAATCCGTTTAATCACGTTGTAAAGATTTATTTAGTCAATGGTGTCACAGGAGGGGGGTCTGAATATTGCGTCAATAGAACCACTCAATGTAACCATCCAGAAATGTGTCCAAGAAGGTGCTTTTCTTCAACGGATGGAATTGATTTTTCAACAAGATGTCCACGCGCGCGGCCTTTTACGCACGGCCGAAAGGTCGTATAACGAAGTTACGAGGGACGAGAGTAGGATTAGACAAAGGGCTAAGTAGTTCTGGCGAAAGACGAGTTGGCACCGGACTAGATTGTTCCGCACAGGGGTTACAAGGGGAAAGGAATGAAGTGGACAGGGGTGGACGGATCCAATTATACCCCCTACAATGGGATTAGCTCACCACCGTGCTCGTCGTAACCTCAACGGGCAAAAAGGTGAGGTGGGAGCCTGTATACCGTGTGCACGAAACCTTGCCGTAAGGCAGCGATGTCTTATCGAGCTGTCCGTTGGGTGCCATTATGTCCTTGATCTCTCCTATCACGACATTAGCTGGTGATCGATCGTCGAAAGGGAAGCAAATCCGATCCTCCAGCTCGTAGACCTGACGTCGCTTTATCTATCTTTTGATGCGTCACTCGATTAAAGCCTTGAATATCTAATTTCCTTCTAATTTGAAATAAAGAATATTTTTAATGAGAGTCAACTTTTAACTGTTGAGAGGAACAGGAAAAAATTGAAACTACATTTTTCGACCATTAAACGATTAAATTTTCAGTAAATGGCGAGAAAAGCAATACATTCGGTTGCAAACCAGCAGCATCCCGAAACCAATGGAGTGAGGAAGATTCAGAAACAGGGTCAACGAGTTCGCCATTCCCAGATGTAAATCTTTTCAAGACAGATACCTACAGGAAGAAAAAAAAAAGAGAAGGGAGAAATTTTTATCTTCCCTACACAGACTGCAATGAAGAAAGCGAGGAGCCTTTTCGTAACCCTCAATTCTGTAGCTTGTCGCGCCGCACCGCGTCATTCTCGGCGTTGTGAGAGCAAAGAAGCCACTCCGACAGATGTTCGACTGCTCGAGAGATGCTCCAGAAGAACTGGTGGTCTTTTACAGCCAATACTCTCGTGCGCGCGATTCGAGACTCTCAGGAAGGGTCCTATAGAGAGATCTTGAAGGAATAAATGCGAAAATAATTATGACTCTTTCTCTCTGAATCAATAAAATCGTTTTAAAACCGATTGCTACACTTTATCAAAAAGCTAAAATATAACATGATGTATAAAAGATAAACGATATTTTCTATATTTGTATAAAATACAAATATTAAAAAATAAAATATGCACACGATAGAAAATATATATATACGTACAGATAAATATGTATAAATTAAACGTAGAAATCGAAATCCGCATATTATAAAATTTACAGAAATTCATCCTTCTATGAATCTCTTTTCATGGATAATTCGCGACGAACAAAAATATCGACACATTAATAATAAGTTTCCAAGCTGTAAATAAAGAACTTTCGGTGTAAACTAAATTATTTTGGCAACGTAAGATAATAAAATCAAGGAGAATGTTAATTTTGAAGAGCTTGTTATGAAAATAATTCATGTAGAAAATCGAGAGAATGTCGTCGACATCAAATTTTCATTGAAGAGATATTTATGAAAAAAAGAACCTATATACTATACCGCGGTTATTTTTAATTGACGTCATTCGCGCTACGGATATGAACACGTGCTCTCTCTCTCTCTCTCTCTCTCTCTCTCTCTCTCACTCCCGGATGTGCAGCTGAAATAGTCATGAAGTCTATAATTACCGCGGAATCTCAATGGATGAAACGCGATATTATATATTCTTCGAATTCAACCGGTGGCTATATTCGACCGAGTTTAATCTTCGTCCATAAATATAAGTTACGGATCCGATGACAGTTCCAGAAATGAGTTCCGCCAACGAAATTTCTCTACTGGAGCGAAACGCAGATTCCGCCGGAAATCGCGCGCGCGAACGGCGCAGACGTTACAGTTTTAATACTTTTTTTTTTACGATTTGAAGGAACAGCCGAGGCGAGAGACAGCCGTTGGAAAGAAATAAAGAGAACAAAGGGGATGATGGAATCTTCTCTCTGTACAAAACTTGCCGATTGGTTTGGCGGTCGGGCCAGCGGCGGCGAGCGAAGACCTGTTATTAAGGTCAATGTGCTTAAAATGTTTTAACCGTCATGGTCTTTACGACGTGGCCGCTCCGCGTCGCGCAAATTCCATCCACCTTTCGGCCGATTGCTGTCTCCTTCGCGCTCTGCTTCCGCGCGCTAACTCCTTCATCCGCCAAACGCGACGTTCATCGATCTCTGCAAAGGCGGTCGCCCGTAATTGCACATAATCACACCCGTGGTCGTTATAAACGCGACTCGGCAGATGCGCATTTTTTTTCTCCCCTTCTCCTCCCCCCTTTCTCCCTGAGTGAAGAGAGTCCGCTCTTCACTCGACTCAGCAGCATCTGCCTCGTCTCCTCTCTTCTCGTTCTTTTCCTGCCCAGGAGCGGCTTCAGACGCCCTTCTTAGGACGAGACATTGATATACAATCGTCTGCGTCGATTCAAAAGGATAAGACTATTTTATCGCATTGAGCGAATGCAAAAATGTGCAAATTAAAACAGCCGATACGTCGTGAAGATAAAGAATATCGAATTACGCGCCGGGAAAAAATGCGAGCGATTTGCATGAAGAAAATTCATTTTTATCACCATCTCTCGCAAACAAAGAAAAAAAATATATTAACAATTTTCAATCAGTTTCAGTTTGATTGATCACTGCGGCTCTCTTTCTGTAGCCACTACTGTGTCTTTATCGTACCGCTCTCCGCAGAGCGCATCCGCAAAAACTGCAGGAATGCAGCTCGATCGGATAAGGGCAATGTAGCAATGTAAAGGGAAATATAATAAGCGAGACGATACGGCCGCCGTGACGGCAGTTCGCGGATCCTTCTCCCCCGTCGTAAATAAAGGGAACGTCTTCTTCCACGTTGCGACCCTTTTAATTAAGAGAGATTGTCATTTGATCGTCACTGCAGCCGCGACGAAGCTAGATAATTAAAACTTGGCAGATGTCCGGCGCTCAATGTTTACGACAATTGACGCTAATTAGTCACTCGCCGACTTCGACAGATGTCAACCTCGATAATTACCGGTCAGCACAATTTTATATATCCCGTAATATACATCGTTTAATAAGACTTTGCGCAGCTTTTCAAAATTACTCTTCAAGTTTCGTGTTCGCATGTATCACATGTAAAAAAAAAATATACACTGAGAGACATCGTTTGGTAGTATAGTGATCAAATGAATTTTATAGTTATTGGTACCAAAAACTTTGTTACATTTAACCCTTAAACACATATTAAAAATTTCCCTAGAATTTTGATCGCTTACTGTGTGAAGACGGAATGAGAAAGATGATTCGGGTTAGGTGGAAAAACAGCTTGAAGTCTCCTCTATCGACTGCTAGAATTGACCAACTTCATTGCTCAACTAAAATAAAATGGCACAAAAATAAAGTTCTCTCTCTCTCTCTCGGGAAGGTCTCTCAGACCCACTTATGTGTTTTAGGGTTAACAAAAAAACCAAAAACTTTTTATAATTTGTTGTATGAAATTAATTATTTGGCTAAGACTACAAATTGTTTGGTCAAAACAACTATATATTTAGTAACTATCACTATAAAATTCATTTGATCACTAATCAACCAAACTTTGGTACAAAACATTTCTCTCAGTGTAAAACGTCTGAATTTAGTTTGCACAACTTCACCTACTTCGCGGAACGTTTCCGTTCTCGATTTCCACAAAATGCGATTTCCGTCGGCAACTGCTGACACCGCACGCGCTAGACATAACGGCGATAGAAATTATATATCGCCGGGGCGACATTTAATACCCAGCTGATTATTAGGTCCTAGATCAATCGCTGTCAACCTTGCGCCGGTACCCGCCACGTCGGCTGTCTCGTCGGCAGATTAATTATTATCGGCGCGGATTATTACAGTCCACCGACAGGTATTCGGCCTGTTCGGCAAACATTGTTCACCCTGTAGCTCGATGATGTACGCCACAGGAGTATCCAACCGTTACGATAACATTGCTGGGCGTAAATCAAAAACAAATGTTCGCAGTAATAAACCGAACGAGGTGCAATTAAGTGTCATAACCGACACAATATTCGGATAAACGTCATTCGTCAAAGCGGATCATTCTCCGATTTCAGCCTAGAAGTGACTTACTGCGCGTGAACTCGCTCGTAAAAATTAGACCTGCATTTCCAGCTCGCTAATTCGTAAAATATTACGATGTAGAATTAAAGGTTTATAGCGCGTAAGGGAGATAGTCGTGGAACAATACTGCGGATCTCTCATAGTTGCGAAACGAGGTCTCGGTTTTAATTACCAGTGAATATTCATATCTACTGTAAGTCGCTTGAAGAAGCGCGCTCGCGTGTAACGTGTGACGCGTGTCACGCTGAGGACATTACGAGCCGCGCGACTGGCCGGTCATCTCTCGACGCGCGCAATTAATGTAACGCCGTCCTCGCGTTACGCCGTACCGCTTGCATTTGCATATACGCGAGCGTCAAAGGGTCAAATCGAGTTACGAAGCCCGGCAGCGTTTTTACGCGCGCGTTCTCGTCGCACGAACCGCGCGAACAGACAACGAAACTCCGCGTCGCGGAATGTCGAGTTCACAGAGAAAGAGATGAGAGAGAGAGAGAGAGGGCCAAGAAATTCTCCGGCCGTCGTAATTCCTGGCTCTGGTGAGCCTCCCTCTGAAACTGTGTCCCGACACATCCTCGTGTTCCACGGCACCGTCATTACCACCCCACGAAGTCCACTTTGCGCGTTCCTCCGCGCGCACCCTCGCCCCCGTTCCCCGTGTATAATTGCCCCATTTAGCGCTTTATCCTATTTTCCTTTCGGTTACATGCGGAACGATCCGCAACGCGCCCGACAATTTTGTTCATTAGCAAGGATTCGTTAATTGTTTCGTTTCGGAGATGCGCCTAGGAAGTTCATGAACNAAAAAAAAAAAAAAAAGAAAAATGCGATATTATGCACAGAATAATGTTCACGTTTAAAGAAGCGATCTCTTAACTGCACGCTATTATGCGCAAATGAGTTAATCCATTTAACAAATTTTTTGTAATCGAGTTACACAGAAAAGTGAGCTAGTGATGTAAAATGCTGCGTTTTAAATTTGATTTGCGCAAAATTGCTGTCTACGTTAACTTTGCATAATATCATGCACACTGAAAAAAAGTCTGGTTATAACTACCAAATGTATAGTGAAATAGTCTCAATTAAATATTTTGTCAATATAACCAAAAATAATTTTATTTTACTAAATGTTTGGTAAGTATTATCAAATCTGGTATAAGTTACTAAATATAAAAAAAAAATAAAATTATTTTTGGTTACATTGACCAAATATTTAATTGATACTATTTCACTATAGATTTGGTAGTCATAACCAGTCTTTTTTTTTCAGTGCAGCTCGTCTATTAATTTATTGAGATAAATTTGTAGCTAATGATTTAATACGTAATTCACATAAAACTAATTAAGTGAGTAGGTGCAACGTAATATCTTGCGGCTGAAAGAAATTGCTCAACAATATCTCATTTCACGTTGAGTTAAGCTCTCGCCTCTAATAAAGAGAGCATTGTGTTGCGATGCGCTGAAATTGCGACACGAGCGGTCCTAAATCACCGATTAAATCCAGAGCGAGATCGAGATTTTGATGTCTCGTAATAGCTTCATTTATACCGCGCGCGGTCATTGCGCGCGCCGTTTAATTATACTTTCGCTCCGAGAGGCTGAGAGGTGGAAAGAGAGAGGAGAAAGAGAGGGACTCCCCTCAAAATCCTGAGGGGCCGCCGCCGCCGTCGCGGCTGTTATTTCTTACTCCGACTCGGTCGAATCGCATTATCGACGGTATAAAGCGGCGATCCGTGTGAGTTTCGTTTAAGCAGCGGCTTGTCGGGGCGCGCGCACGATCGTGAGGCATCGTGACAAGCCTTGGGCGTTGATCGTCGTCGAGCAAAACCAGTTCCCG
>QKQZ01000591.1:0-25370 GCA_003595255.1 Solenopsis fugax | reverse complement strand
TAATGAACGCCCTTCATCAACTTGTTCAATTATTAATAAATTTCTAAGTGCACACAAACACCTCGATGTCATAATGAGGATTTTGGATGGTTGATCTGTATTGGATAAGAATACACTGAAGAAGACTCGAATTGTGAGTCGAAACGTCGTCTGCGTAAAATGTAAAGTTACGTTTAACTAGCATTTAATGAACGCCCTTGACCAACTTGTTTAATTATTAATAAATTTCTAAGTGCACACAAACACCTTGTGCCGACTCTCATGAGTCAAACTTTGTTTTAAATTACTTATAATTATTATACGGAGTCTTTAAATTTATCAATCTTTATTTATAATAGTTACAAAATTTTTATTTGATGTTTATTTCAATGAGCGTTTGCAATTATGAAATTATTACCGATAATTACTTATGGAAAACGGTTCACTTTGAAGAATTATATCAATTATATGACATCGTTGTAATATATTCTGCACGTATAACAAATGAAAAAGAATGTATCATAAAAAACTGGTATTAATAATTTGAAATAAAATTGTCTATTCCTATTATATAAATCAGACTTTGATATCTCGTAATTCCTTTTAATTAACTATATGAATATACATATAAAGAAATAAAAGATAACCTTTTAATATTTAAATTAATTTCACAAAATTTTTACAACAAAAGTTAGTAACATATATAATATTTCATTTAAAAATTCAGAAAGTATGTAATTTATTTATTCATAGTAATTTAAAGAAAATTTCACTAAAAATTTGTAAATTATACAAAGTGTATAGTGTAAAAATTTTATTTTCAATTGTAGAACATTTTACAAAGTGCTTGGTAATTTTTATTATGTAGTTTATAAATTTTCTTTTGTATACTTTAAAAATTCTTATCGTCACAAATAATATTTGCTAGATTGCTAAATTGTCCCAAGCTTATCACCATATATTGTAAAATTTGCATTAAATTTTGCGGTAAAATATCACGAAAAATTTTCTTCGTATATAATTTACTTGTATATTTTTAGTACTTACGTAAATGTTATTCCTAATCAGCAATTCCAGGTCTTCTGTAATTTCCCCCAAAAAAAAGAAAGAAGGAACACTGAAAAGATACTTCGACAAATCTTTGAGGAGACCCGGTGAGCTCCGCTTCGAATAAAACACTATAACTTCTGTAATTTTCCAAATTTTTTGATAAAAATTTAAAGGTAGATTCTTAAAAGTACATACTTTCATAAAACGCAATAAAAAAAATAATCAATTTTTTTTCACCTTCTAAAGGGTCCTGCCCCTTTAAATATAATTTCTTTAACCAGAACTTACGCGGAGCGCGTAACGGTACGTGCCGTACAACGGCTTTAATGAAAGAGAACTCCCGTTGCTTATGATTAGGCAGTCTAATTTATACTCTGAGAAGAAATTTGATTGGGTATGCCTGATGTAGGTCATGGTGAGGAAGCGTAGAATATGCCCTAATCGGAAATTTTCCACTGATTAGAAAACGTACACCTTAGTCTGGCTTTACAGATTTGTACCTGATCCGGTGCAAATAAAGACACTCTTCTCAATATTTCTTTAACCCTCATACTCTGTTGGTCTTGTGTCCTTTAGTCTTATGTTGAGGATCAAATTTGCCCTACATCTAAATGGCACTACAACAGGATTATTTTCATTTAATCATTTTTAAGATTCTAATAATACAGTTTTGTTGGCACAGTCTTTTTACGTTCAGCAAAGAAATTTATGTTTATTTAAAGCAAATAAAAACAAATTTTATACGTATTTATACACTGAGAAAAATGTATGATCGGATTATCCTGTTAAAAAGTAACAAACAGATATTACAATTATTTAGATCGGAATATCCGGAAATATACGAATAATCTGTTCAAAAAGTAACGATTTGAACAGATTATGCGTTCATTTCCGGATATTCCGATTTAAATAATCATAAATATCCGTTTGTTACTTTTTAACAGGATAATCCGATCGTTATTCTCCGTACATTTTTCTCAGTGTAGCAAACAAGATTTTTGTATTTTTGTGAAAATTATAGCAGATCATAAAAAAAGGAAAAAGCTATAAAGGTTTATTGGCAACTAACATTCTCCACTCTCGTATAAAAAGTTGATAGAGAACGATTGAGAATTTTTATCAATTTGAGTAATTTTCTATAAGCTGTATCGCTCTCGAGTTCGATTACGAATCCTATCATATTTTAAAAGTTTCTATAAGATTTATATTCGATAGGAACTTACAATAGATATTCTATCTATTGTATCTAAAGTAATAAAATAACAAATTGATATTTATCGGTTTCTATTGTTATTTAACGATTAATAACCAATCGTATACGTATATTAACAATAAAAATTATATCGTTATTAATCTGAAATTTATTCAATGAGTTTCTTTCGGCGGTGTACGAAATAAAATCCATAAGATTCTATCATTATTTAGCAAATTTGGAAACTCAGGTGAATGTATATGAAAAATACGCACTAAATTTAATTCATACATTTTTATTTGAATTTCCAGAATGAAAGCATTTATTTTGAGATTTATCGTAATTTCACTATAGAAAAAGAATCGTTACTAATATGATGTTTATGTAATGACATTTTATCGGCAAAGACTATAAGCAGTAAGAAACATAGTCTGTAAGATTCAATTGTTTTTTCGCAAATTGAAAAACATATCTGAAGTATCTGAACGTATGTAATACATATGAAAAATGTGAATGAAATTTGATACATTTTCATCTGAATTTCTATCTGAATGGATTATAGGAAAAAAATTTTGCGATAAGATTTCCATTGTATTTTACATAAATTCCTATAAGTGTTTTGAAATATTTATAGGAATTTTATATAAGATACAATAGAAATCTTATTGTAAAATTCCTATAAATTCTTATACAATTTCTTTCGTTCATGTATACACGATTCATTAGTAAATTCGCGAACCAGATTCCGTTTTCAAAATAATAAGATTTTATTCCATCATTTTCTATTGAAAATTTTTATCAGGGCAGTCTAACTAAACGGTCAAAAATTATAAATTTTTGGCTTACAATCAAAGCGGGGAGCTAGCATTACACGTTGTTCTTGCGTATAAATCATTGCTGCTAGTAAACTCTTCGCGCATTTGGCAACCTCGATCGCTAGATAGCTGCATCTCGCCGCGATTGGATTTGGAGATGAGTCGAGTTAATTCGAAGCATATCTATTCCGAATTGGGTTTATTTGGAGAAAATATGCTACGGAACTCATTCTACAGGATTAGTATCGGTTCTTCATAAGTGAAAAAGTATGTCATTGTACACACACTTAGAGAAAAACTTATAGTAGTGGCAATTATCAGGTTATAACTATACAAGTTTTATAAATAGAGTTGATATATAGTTAAGTGAACTATGTTATTGCAACTAAGTTGATATAATAATAATACAATGTAATCTTCATAATTCAATATAATGTCATCATAAATCAGGTACATAAAAATTCACAGCACAATAAATCTATTTATAATCTATAGCTTATATAGTTTTTACATTAGATATTTTTGTGACTTACTAATATATTAATACTATAATTATATACAGTTATACAGAATGTGTCGCTAAAAAAGTATAATATTTATGATGAAAAAATATTTAGAGACGATAAAAATATTTTAACAGTAATATTTTAATAGAGAAGATAATATTATGAGTATTTATTTACATTTTATTCAATATCTTTGTTAATAATCAATATTTTATATTAAAAGTTAACGATTATATTCATCCTAAAATTATTGTTTAATAGATTCTAGACTCAAAGTTACGAAATATTTATTAAACTTAGAACATGATTTATAAAAATATAACGACATTGCATAATGGATCGAACAGGAACACAGATGGTAACATAGATTATAAAAAAATAAATTTAAAAATTGATTTTGTTTAAAAAAGATAGTATTTTGTTACAAAATTATATATATTTAATTTTCCTGGTTTAGAATTTTTCAGCGTTTACACACACGCACGCACGCACGCACGCACGCACGCACGCACGCACGCACGCACGCACGCACGCACGCCCGCACACACACACACAAGGAAGGAAAAAGTTTTTTGGATTCAATTAGATTAAACTGGATTGAATTTAAATTAAATTGGATTAAAAAACTGCAGTCCCTATTTAGACTTTTGAATTGAGCAGTACTCACAATTTACTTTTTAAAATTAAATTAATTTCTTGATTGATCGGGATAAAAATTTGTTTCATTCAATTCCCATAAATGGATACAAAGACATTGGGCATTAAAATAAACTTATTTCAACGTTCACGAAGGCGTACTTTTGAAAATCTGAATCCATTTAAATCCATTTAAATCCATTTAAATCTATTTTCTTTTACTGGGATCCCTTGTGGAATAATCAAACTGGAATGGTCCATCAGTTTTCCTATTTGAATTGTTTCTCTCTCCTATTGATACTCTCCAATTTTCAATGTAGTTAGTTCTCGGCTCCTTTTTAAAGAATAAATCGCTAAAATAAAATAAAAAATACTACTGATCGAGTTTTTCCTAACCATATAAGTAAACAATCACGTGGTTACATTACAGATCGATTCTTTTTATATCTTATGATCCCAATCGTATGCGAATAGCTTGATATACGCTTTTTTTTAAAACAAAAATAATGAAAATCAATAAACCTTCTAAACCATCGTAGACACGGAAGATGTAGTAAAACACTGATATACCCCAGGAAGGAAAATCTATACTTTTGCAAAGGAGCCTGTAAATTACGTCACAGATCCAGAACAATCCCATAACGATGAACAATTTGACGTTCATGATAAATCTATTAAAAAATATTGTAATATAAATACAATCCGTTTATAGAATAAAAATATGGACATAAAGTAAACAATACATAAAGATACTTATAAATATAGACAAATAGCTATAAAATCAGAAAAATATTCTGTTCTAATATTACAATGTATTTAGGATTCCTTGGATATTAGGTATAATACCAAAATGAAAATGTATAAAGCGTTTCTCATTCATTGGAAATTAATAGCGATAGTTATTTGTATATACCCAATAAATATTAACTGATAGTAACATAATATTAATATTATAATAAATATAAGATTAGGAATATTTATGCACGTTTGTGAAAAGCGTAGTAAAGAGAATCAACGCCTGAAAAGAGCAATTTAAATGGTTACAATTTAAGTTTCACCTTTATTTTTATTTTCATTACAAAAGCTGAACAGTTTTGATTCACCGAATCTTTAATAGCTGCAATTAATTTGATAACACAGGCCAACAAATTTAAACTTTTTGTTTGGTGCCGCCATTGAAGGTTGATTCTAAAGAATTTTGTGTCGCTGAAAACGAATCTGAAAACCGTTTTTACCCATCAGCTCTTGTTTTTTAAATAACCGTTAAATAAACTTTTTTAAAAATTTATATATCTTGTAATTTTTTAGTGTTAGAAAAAAAATAATATCGGGGTTTACAATATGCCATTTTTACTCAGAAAGTCCCCCACAATACTAATATTATTTTTATAATACCAAAAAAATATTAATATACAAGTCACAAAGCAAAAACTTGAATAATATCGTGAAAAAAATGGCAAAAACGGCAAAATTTCGAATAAAAAAACCAATTAATTCGAAAGAAAAAAATTTGACCCTTTGGGCTTATAGCTGTATGTTTCTAGTTTAAATCCTTTTTTGTGAAACTAATTTACGATCATTTGGTAAAAAGTTATTGAATTTAAAGCGACATGTCGCACATTGCTGTGCACGGGTCTTTCCACGTCAATCGGGTCGCTCTGCCGCCGAAGATGGTTAAGGGTAAAATGAATAGATTAGCTCATAAAATTAAAGTAAAAATATGTATTCTTGAAGGTTGTGTTTCCCATTTCAAAATTCAAAATGGCGGATTCAATATGGCGGATGTGAAGCTAATAAAATGTAGTTAAATTTTCGTAAAAAGTGGTAATATGGGGTATTTAAGATCACTGAATTGGAATATAATATCAGATTATAAAAAATATTGCAAAAATGCTATAAAAAATGTTCTAATAACCGAACAAGTTTTACATATTTATGTTTTTATTGTATGTTCAGCGATGTCGAAAAGATGGATACTCGAATCCATTTCTATTCATTTCAATCCATTTCCGAATGCTGGGAACCAGATCTAAAATATGTTTACAATATAAAATCTATATATGACGAAAACAAATCTGCACTGTATAAGTTAGATTGTAGATTGTACTCAAAACAATATATAATATTTATAGAACCTGTTGCAATAATACAAAGTTAAAAATGTAAGAAAAATCTAATATATAAAAAGATATTAAAAATGTGAAAGAAATTAAGTACGGAATAAACAATCGCTATGTTTTCGGTTCGATGCTCTTTTGTTTTATACTATTACCAAATCTAGAAATAAAAATCCTCTTATTTTTCGAAGATACGGCGTATAATTTTTTGATAGATGTTATTTATCTTATCCCACAGCACAGAAGCTTGCAAAAATATTGTTGCAATATTGCTGCAATGATGTAACATTGCTACAACATTGCAACAATGTTACTGCAAGCTTTTTTGTGCTGTATGAGTATGTCACAGATATATTATAGTCTTTTTTGAAACAAAAATTTTGTAAACATCTCATGTGTAGAATCTCAGATAACCAAGCGTTTAAGCAATTACCGTAAGACAAATTACCATATGTCGTTACAATAAGTCGTAAATACATCTTCTTATTGGACTAAAAAGTGCTTTGTTCATAATTTCCTGAAGAGATAGGCAATATAATATATAATACTTTTATAATACAGTTAAGGATTAACTTAACCGACAATATGATAGCATGCTTAGAAAATCGATAAATTGTTAATTTTTTCCTACTGAATTTGTCGTAACGCAATATCTACCTCTTTTTCTGTCAGAATGATATGATATTCGTTAAAACGATATAATCGTTTATTGAATCGTAAAGTCATTGTAAATGATTTCGAAATTTAAGATAGAAAATTGATAAGTCTGTTTTAATAATGCTATTGTCGGATTTATTCGCTGTCATTTTTGTAAGTCTTAAAAATGATGAAAAAATTAAAATAATTAAAATCGTACCATATAACTTACACTTAGGCTTTGATTCTTTTTATAAATGTTAATATTATAATTTTACATTCGACAATATAAGTGCATCAACATATGTAATGACGTGAACAACTGTTCGATCGAAAGCAGATATTCGTGCTCAATAATTTTCTAGATGAATTTCAAACATTTATAAGATTCTTCAAACTGCACGTTGCATATTTTCCGGACTTAAAACACAGTTTTTTAAAAAAGAATCCAGAAATGTAATACGAAAATTAAATTGCTAATCAATTTAATAATTTTGATGCTTACAAGCATTTCTGCTATCCCCCTCCCCCCTTTACTCTTTATCGCAAAAACTATAAAAAATTTGTTATGAAAAATATTATCTCGCCAGAATTTAAACCTGGATTCTCCAGCATTCCGTACGGGAGTCTTAATCATGCAATTTGATCACCGAGGCATTTGCTAATATTTATTGCATTAACCGACAGTATGAAATGAGCATCAATTTCAGCTGACACGTATTTGTAATACAAATGATATCCTAATATAACTGGAAAGCGTATCAACACATTTAAATAACGAGAACAAGAATATAAATGTAATAATTTCACACTCAACAAATAAATGTAACATAAAACATTTATTAACAGTTACATAATTGTGTTAAATTATAACACAATTATGTAACTGTTAATAAAAGTTGGCGTTTACTGGTAAACATAAATAAACAATGTGATTAATTTTCATTAAATTTAGAAACTCGATAAATCATTGTTTTCGTTTTATTAGATAGCGAAGTATTTAATGGTTAGCAAAATCTAAGTAATGCTTATCATAACAAAGTATAACTATCTAACTAACCGATTATTCATAACAGAAATAAATAGTATAAACTAAACGCATTTCTGAACATACACTATTTTATTGTCTATTACTTGATGTTTTAGTTTTAAATAGAAAGTAATTCTTGCATTTTTGCGTAAGTTGCAGAACTTTAAAAGAAGGATGAAAATGATAAAATCAACTCAAAAAATCCTCAAATACGTGTTTGAAATTTACTAACATTAACTACAAATTTTTTGTCAAACTATGATTTTTAGTTACTTCTAAGAAACAAAAAATATCGATGATTTAAGGTTCAAAAAGCACTCACCCCTTCCTGCTGGAATGAAGTTGTTTGTTTCTGGGATCCGTAATTACATTTTTTATATCCGCTTTTACTTTATTGTTTACCGTGAGAATGAAGAATACCACGTTGAATATTATCAGAATCGTCCGCGGTACGCAAGTAACAATTAAATCGCCGAAGAATTCCCAATTGTCTGTAACTTTTGATTCAAATCTTAATACAATTTAACTAGACTTATTACACCGTAGAAAATATAATCAAAATGAAAATATTATTCTTCTGCAAATTTGTATTATTTAAGTTACTTTATTAATACATATACTAATAAAAAATTAATTTTACGTGCTCAATTATATGTATAAATAAGAGATTAAATTGCAACATATAATTCAATAATAGTCTTAAACTTTTATAAAATTAATCTTCGCTTTAAATTTTAAAATATCTTTTCATTTGAAGCTAACGTTTCGAATGATTACGTGGTGCTAGCGTCAATCAGAAAGTTCAAATTTTCTAAGCTTCTAAGCTTCTTTTTTAAAGTACCAATAAAGTAGGATATTATTCGGATAATCTTTTACATAACAGAAAAATGGACTTTGGAGGTAAATTAATAAGACATTCTGAAAATGCAAGTCAATTCAATCGCAAGTTAATATATTATTTTTTTTATAAAATAAATAACTTTACATAAAATTATGTACGGTAATTATATTTATTATATTTAATATTTCAAACTTTTCACCATCTATTAAAAATAATTTTCAAAAACGTCCATATTCTCTTTGAAAGATATAATATTAAATATAATAAATATAATTATCATATATAATAAAACTATTTACTCTATATAATACAGAATAATTATTATATCTTGTAATTATTTTTATTTGTAATTATATTTTGTATATCGAGCATCAGGTCCTAAACGGGCTCTAAGGCAAGTTTCAATATGGCTATTTGAGAGGGTTTTCCAATTATAATTATTGAATAATTGTAGCACGATGGACAGAAAACTTTAGATTTTCACCTCGATATGATCAATTTTTAATACTAAATGAATTTTCTGACTGCAATTCATCTCTCTAGTATCAATTTTCAATTCTTTTTAATTTCCATCTATCTATTACCTGTGTAAGTTATATCAAAAGTCGCGAAGAAATATTCAACATTGCGCAAAGTCAGCTTTCGTTATAAGAAGTCGGTAATATTTCCAAGAACTCCGTTACCACCCAAACAGCACAAAGCTCCGATTGAGTTCCCAGGGAGTTCAGATTGCTGAGCTCTCAGGAAGCTTCCAAAATTCGACGAAATAAACTCCCAAGGATTTCAGATTGCATGAAGCTTAAATAAAGCTCTCATTAAGATTAAATAAAGGTCTCAGGGAGCTTAAATAAAGCTTCCAGGGAGCTCTTAAAAGCGGACGTAGGAGCTCCTTGGGAACTCTGTGCGAGTTCTTTTTAAGTTCAAATAAAGCTTAAAAAAATTTGAGTAGTCTTCCGGGAGCTCCCCAGAAGTTCCCCATGCTGTGTGGGTAGTATTGCCTTATTTGTGTTGTATCATCTCAGGAAACAGTTATTGATTATAAATAACTCACTTATGAACCAACATGTGAAATCGTTAAACACGGGCTTAAGATAATCTGGCAGTATATCCGTGTTAGCGGCCACAATAGTGAGGATTAACAGCAGGAAAGAGATGCTCCACGCATATAAACAGTACAACAGAAATCTTTTCTTGTGGTTCTTCCTAATATTATTCTCACGTAAAGTTCTGTGGAAAAAATAAATTAACATAATTTATTAGATTTTAAGTCAGCATTGTGTCTATATAAATACTGAAAAATACGTTGCTTTCAATCATATCATGCATTACTATCAGATTTATAGCAATTGAGTTTGCATTATTGTTTGTTGACAAATTGATGCCTTTATGATATAACAACTTGCTAGCAACTTGACGACAACTTATAATTAGTCGTTAAAAGTTGTAGTCTGAAATCTTCATCATCGATATTGATTTAAAATGCATGCTGTCTTTATGTAGCCATATTTAAAGGATTACATAATGTTGACAAGTATAATAAATTTGATGTTGCTATTGGACTAGCAATACATATGTACACATATACATTATTACCTGCTGTAGCTTCAATGTCGGTATATTCAAATTCGCTGAAGACAAATATACGGCAAGTTGCTAGCATTATAAGCAATCACAGATTTATGCAATTTCACTTAAACACGCTTTGTTATCTGGATATTACACAATTTTTTCCAAATTTAACTTCTAGGTGTATGATTTAATTGTCATATTACCAATATGATTTGCCATTATAATTTTGTTGAAATACTATGTAGACATTATTTGCGCAAACAGTTATTAATATTTTATAAAAAGTTAATAATTCTTCATTTCCTTATTTAAATATACATTTGCACAATTGCAGATTATAATTGTTATTAATACTTCGTTGTAATTTAATAAATGATCTATCGGAGTAGGATAAGCCATAAGAATGAGATTATTAAGAATTACAAAGCACTAAATGATACAGTTTGTGAAAAAATCAGTAAGATAATTGAGGTAAATGAGAAAATATAATTATGTGCGATAATAAATTTTATTAAATTAAAGTATTAAAATAAGAAAACTGATTAATTTATTATTTAATTATCTTAAACAAATAATTATTGATTTTCTGCCCGGTAAAATAATTGAGTATCTCTTTTCCTCGATTTCATTCAATCCTCGATTATTCCATTTGACCCAATGTTGTCATCAGTGTGACTTACCTGAAAGTCCACCATATGTCGAAGCACAAAACGTTAAGCCAGAGATCTACCGATTGGTTAACAAAATGCGTGATGTAAGCTAGAAAAACTTTTTTTTATATTTCTTTAATGTTATTCATATATGAATATATTTCCTAAGACGTTTGCATACAAACCTGTAACTTTGCATATTGTACTATTTCGTTGCTCAATTGCGACTTCAGCGTACCAGTTGTTGATAAACGTGAAAATGCAAGCCAGCAATTGACTGTTTACATAGCACATGACCGTTTTACCATGAAGATTTTGCAAATTCGGTAAGTACGCGTACACTATCAAGGTCATCAACAGACATACACAATTGACGATGAATAAGACGACGACCCACCAGTTAGAGCTAAAAAAGAAATGCATTTTGGGTTTCATATTTCATAGGATATATACATATGTGCGACACGCTTATCTAATGCTCGTTTTATCTGATATTATTTTTATCAATTTCACATATATTTATAATGTTCCTCCTTATGCCGCGTATATAACTAAAATACAGCTCTCAACTACTCGAACACTTTATAATCATACGATGCCCGATATGCTACTGTTGTTTGACATCATAAAATTCAAACAAATTAAATCTATTAAATCTAATCAAATTTACGGTGGAAGAGACAAGAGCTTGAATGTATAGTAATGCTCTAGCATCGTTAATGAAAATCTAATACAATGCATTGAATTTTAATTACTAAGAACTCAACACAAATTCACTTTTCAGGAACAAAATTTTGAATATCGTTAAGCATTGGCAAATCTCATATTAATACAATCTCTCTATACTAACAAAAATATAGCTAAAAAGTGAAACTAATAATAGAATAGTAGCTGGCAAATGTGCACATATAATAAATATACACAGTTATCGCATAATACATTTTAGCTGAAGGTAATAGAAATAATGTACCTTTTCTGAGTATCATTTACCCCGTATTTGTAACAGGTAAACAAAGCAAATTGAGAATCGTTCTCGATTTTATTATAAATGACGTCGAAGCAATACATGTTGTTCATATCATAATTTTTGACAAAAACATGTCCATTTGGTGTCAGTGACATATGTTTTTCCCATACCTCTCGATGCTTGTCTTCGCGTAGAACTTTACACGGGAGCTGAATCAAAACTCCGTAGTCTAAGTAATTATAAAGGCAAGTAAGTTAACTCCGTTTAAACATAATTTAAACACCATTAGGTGCAGGGTTGTTAGATTGGGGAATCTTTCTCAAATTTAGATTTTATTATTATCAAATAAAACTTTTTGGAAGGACAAAAAATTATAAAATTGGAGATATTCGATCGTTAATGTAATACATACAAATTGAAATAAGAACGCCTTCTTTACAGTTTTTTCAGGGGAATAAGGGGTCTAATATCAAGATGCAAGTTAGCATCGTTAATTATTAAATTATTTCTAATTTAATTAATGTGATATTACCTATTGATGTTCATCTTATAGCTGCGTTATGACCGGAAAAGTAATTCGGCGCGTAGTCGGTTGAATTTGAAAAAAGGTATATAAAAATCACACAAGTAAAATTTATAAAAAGCACTAAGATCCAGCTTGACTGTACAAGGCGTTCTTATTTCAATTTGTATGTAAAAAATTATAATTTTGAAAGAAAAAATATAATGATCTATAATATATTTATTTTTCCAGAAATTCTCTCATAATGTAATAAAAATATGAGAAAAATTATTCAGTTTGGTAACTCTGATTAGAAGTACCTTTGGTCGTATCGAAAGTGAACGAATTCGTCTGATGCACGGCGCCCGCGAAAGAGTTGTAAAACCTCTGGTATAAAGTAATGTGTTCCTTAGGTATAAAGTAATTACAATCGTAACCAGAAGAAAGATATTCATCTTCAGAGCAGCACTTTCTGATACAGGCATTCGTGTCGCAGAATTCTGGATCTCTGCAAACACGGACTGCCAATCTTTGTTTAAATGCAAAATCCGGCGTCATCTCGAGACAAGCGTTATTCTCAGTAATTGGTTCCTCTTTGTTACTATTATTGAATGCTGGAACCATCACCTGTTGAGTTATTTGATTCATCTAACGTTGTTTTTATTCACACTGACGTATCCAGAAGGCAATGCTATTATATATATATATATATATGTTTCAGAAGGTATAAATGCTTTTATAAATTATCCTACATAACAATATGTCTATTTGATTACTGGCATATTACATGCAATCATAACACGTCAGAAGTGTAACAACTAAATCCACAAAGGTCGGCAAATTAATACCTTCACTTTGTGACAACTTTAAGTAACAATTTGCCAACAACTTGTTGGCAACTTTAAAAGCGTTATCATCAAAATTTGTGCTGTTGTCATAATGATGTCACAAAAATATATAGGATTTCATAATATTGCCAACACGAGATAAAGATGCTGTTTTCTAACTGGCAATATAACACATTTAATTTACAATTGAAACTATAGATCGTGTTTTGTAAAATAGTACAATTAAAGACACAATAGGCCCCAGCCAGAAATGATTCATCGAATCGATGTCGATTCGTCATCGAAAAAATGATCGAAAACTAATCGAAATACTCATCGATTTGGATGGATTTATGACACATGTTTCGATGAATTATCGACTCAAAAATGATTCGATTTCGACTCGATTTCGACTCGATTTTGAATACTGTTTCCTTACTGCAGCTGTATTGGATTGGGTTACTAAAGCCTTATTTTTTAAGTCTTAGGGCCTAAGCAGAATGATTAACTTATAATCTTAAGACAAGTTTTAGGACTTAACCTAGATAGCCAAATGAGCGTAATTAATTATCATTTTGCTGTCACTTATTCCGCATTTAATGTCACCGAACTAGAACCAAGGTGTTTCCACAAACTGTTTGTTGTTCTGACGTCATGTAAAGTGTTCATTGTAAGACAGCAAATTGTCATCATGTGTGCGGAAAATTTTTTTTTTTTACAGATTTTATTATTGTTGTAGTTTAATCTATATTCATTGTTTCACATATAAGAGTCTTCTATTTTACTAATTACAATTACGCATTATTTTACAAATTTTTGAAAACGCATCGCGGCGCCGGCGGGATTCGAACCTAAGATCCTCGGAACAATAACCTAACACTTTAACGCTGAGCTAATCGTATGTACACTTGTGATATCGTTAATAAAAAGTTATATTAGAAGTAAAATTGATTTGAACAGAAACTTACATCTTGAGTACCGTGCGAACACTCTTACTAATCCTTTGATTATTTAGTCTTAGATATTTTTAATATAAACTATAAGCGCAGTTTAATTTATTTTACTGTTAAATATTAATTGATAGTAATACTCGGCAAGATTAGCTTTGACTGTTTTTTTTTCCTTTTTCCTCTCGCGTCACATAGATAAAATACAATATGAATGAAGGATTATATTGTATTCTATATAATATAAATAAAAGTGATTATATAAATAGCTAATCGAAATAGCTTCGAATCGATATCAAAATGATGAAATATCGATGTCCTTACAGAAAATATGTAATTTTCCCGTTTAAGAGTCTACTGATGAATACGTGTTACGAATAATCTGTTTCTTTTAAAAATATCATATAAAGCACAGACATCGAAATAAGCATCAAATTTCGAGCATTATTTCGATACGATGTAATTTCTATGATTTTACGTCGATTTGACATCGATTCGATGTAAATTCGATGAGTCATTTCTGGCGGGGCTTATACACGATCACAGCAGGATCTTGGCGCTGAAATAATATTCCTTGATTTCGATTCTTTTGAACTATGTGCCGTTACTTTCGGTTTTAAATACATCTCTTAGATTGAATCAGAATAAATAATATTATAGAATTAATAAATTGGGAATTTATATTACTAATTTATATTAACATAGCATGTTCTAAAAATTCCCATCCCAGAAAAATGAAACATGTATACATATATACATTATCATCTCGGTGTTGCTCCGGTGTGTCCGAAATCGTTAAATATAAATATACGATAAACTGCCAGCATCAAAAGCAATCACAGGTTTTGCTTAAACGCTTGGTCATCTGGGATTCTACACATGAGATGTTTACAAAATTTTTGTTGCAAAAAAGACTATAATATATCTGTGACATACCAATACAGCACAAAGCTTGCAGCAACATTGTTGCAATGTTGTAGCAATGTTACATCATTGCAGCAATATTGTAACAATATTTTTGCAAGCTTCTGTGCTGTATGGGATAAGATAAATAACATCTATCAAAAAATTATATGCCGTATCTTCGAAAAATAAGAGGATTTTTATTTCTAGATTTAAATAGTAATAGTGTAAAACAAAAGAGCATCGAACCGAAAACTAGATTCCTCTTTTATCTTCAATGTACTAGGAACATGTTTAATCCCTTCAATAAAATCTGTTTAGTTTAGACATTTTTCAAAAGCAATCAAATATTTTTTTATATAACAAAAATCAAGTTGTTTCTGCGAAATACAAAAGTAAAGAAATACCTCTATATACTAACTAAATAGTTATGTGTAATACATTTTGTTAAAAGTGCTTCAATTAAATCGCTTATGCTAAAGGTATTAAATTTTTTTGCTAGTAAGCTATTTGCTAACGGGAGTATTTATGATTCGGCAATCATTTGTGCCAATGTACATTCTGTTTGTGCATAAAAGTAAAAAGACGAATATCAAAGCAATATTATGCAAAAAATCTTGTGTAAAACTGAAAATTCGTTTTCTTTAATTACTCATTGTTGTTAACCTACTATAGTTAAAAAAATTAAATTCTTAAAATACTCAAAATAAAAGTTGTAATAGAAAGTAGTTTCGGAAATTACTTTGACGTTCCTTGCTTACCGAACTGTTCCGTATGAAGATATCATTTTCGTTAACTTCATAGTTAACGATCGGTCCTTTGCACTTAGGTGGACCATGAGTGGCTATCACTACACTTTCTGCGTCAGCCGATCTATTTAGCAAAAATGCTCCAAAACTCTGTGATTCGTTTAACCGAGTTACGCATGTCTTTGTGCGGATGTCGAATATTGTATCGCCAAAACAGCATTTTCTGACGTGTAAGAACTGTGGAAAGGATGTGTCAATTGCTTTCACTTGTTGGTCATTGTTTGATCGACAGTGAAGGATTATTATGGTATAATTTTTTCCTGTTAACGTCCTGTCGTGACGTATTTCAAAGCAAGCTGGCATCTGCAAACAATGCATTAAGTTGTTAAACAAGGACCACTTGCTTTTAATGCTGTATTTAAACGTCGTTTTGCTGTAAATAACTGTCGTTAAATACCATTTTACTTTAGTTATGTAATTGGGATGGTATACCAATTAAGTGTGGAGATTATTTTTTTTCTAAATGATATAAATGGATATAGAAGCGAATCAAGAAAGCATTTAATAACTTCCCTAAGTTTCTTTTTATACTTCTTCATACTTCTTTATTATTTTCTTTATAAAACTTGACTTCTACCTTATCAATCGTGACATCGCAACCTTAAAGTTAAAGATAAACAAGATCAATATAAATTCAATTTACCGGTAACGTAGTTCCGCCATCGGAGCCTGACGCTGCCGTAAGATACTTAGATTCCTTGCATTGAGGAATTCCGAACTCTGTGGTAATGTTCCAATAGTGAACATAAATCTCTATCGCGTATTTCGGTTTTGAAACACACTTGGTGGAATTTCCTAAAAAGGTCTCTCCTGATGGGCAACATTTCGTTAGGTTCCATTCCGACGATGCCTTTATCAGGAATAATACCAGGCCGAGCAAGGCAAACCTTATCATAGACATAGTTGTGTAAAACTATAAAATTATTCGTTTATTCAACACAAACTATATTTCTTTCTATTATAATGGCTTATCTGAATTCAATGTCATGTTTTTAATTGATACGCCCTGATTATTATTTCGGTTACTTTGTAGTTAAATGTCAAAGCTGCTGCTTGTTTATACTTTAAATCCGTTTTTCTTTACGTATACTTTATTTTAGTTTTAGTAAAAATGTAATTCACTTGTTCACAAGTAACACATGCAGTCTTTTTTCCTCTTCTTCGGAAAGAATTTCTTCAGACTTTCCTCGTTCTATTATTTTAAGTTTTATTTAATCCAATTCCTTTATATGCTTAAATTTTAAACCGCCATTTTTAGCGGTTTGCAAGTTTTATGCACAACAATGTTAATGCCTTCTCACTCATTTCTATTTCTGTGTTTCAATTCACTTTTGTATTCACCCGGGTAGAAATAGTTGCCATCTGTTTAATAATAACTTGAATTATTATGCTTCTATTTAAATTATTCTGAGGAGAAATTTATATTAGTACGATTTTCAATTAGATGACTTACTTGATATCAAATGATTGTTATGTGATACGTGATTATTAAATTTTAAAAATTAAGATTAGTATTTATATTCAATATTTATTTTTCTTTTAAACGAAGAGATTATTCTTATATATTTATAAGTTAAAACGTTTTTAAGCACGACCCATCCAATCAGCGAAATTGGCAGCTTTACAAAAAAGTTGGTTCGTCTCACCAACGGCACGCAACACAAACGTTCCCCGTCGAGGCGGACTATCCTCGCAGCTCGTTTTGACGTCGACGGTTCCCACAGCAAGATATTGAGTTTTCTACAGGAGGAACGTAGGTGGCGTAGGGCTATCGTAACCCAACGGTTATTGTAACATCTTGTTATTGAATTAATATTTTGTTGAAAACATTAATTATGCATGTGTAATGTACAAATATGTTTCCTATAGAAATATTTTCTTAATAAAAATGTCACTGCGTATTTATATGACAATCTCAATGTCAAGAGGTACCTTTGTGGTACCTTCATCTCTTGTCATGTCACCATGCCTGATCCCGCGAAATGTCAGCTCTGGGATTCGTAAACTTTAATCGCGAATAATTTGAAAACCATTATACTCTCGACATTTTTGTATTAGGAATTTTTTCTTAGAATGTTCCAATGAATCCACTCTTAAGAGGGAATCCGAGCTTTTTGAGATACTCTGTATATACTACATCCGATGGACCACACGCGTATAGTTATTGTAATACGAATATTACGGCGGCCAACTTACCATAGTACAGTAAACTCTTGTTATTAATCTCGTCATATTGAAATCTAGAATGCCGTGCTGATGCAAGTCTAATATTTCGTATTTTCACTCAGTGACACACCATAGTTTTCAATAGTTATTTTGTAGTATTTAGTTTTCCAGTGTTCAATGTATAAAATCAACAAGTCCTCATCAAAGGTCAGTAAATAGTTTATCATGTTGACAAGTATAATAGGTTAGGTTAGGTCAGGGATGGGCATTATTGAATAATTTTTTATTTGAATAATAAAAAATTTTAAAATAAAAATTTATTCATTATTCGGCCTCTTGTAAATGATGAATAAAAATTTATTCGTTATTCGGCCTCTTGTAAATGATGAATAAAAATTTATTCGTTATTCAGCCACTTGTGAATGATGAATAAAAATTTATTCGTTATTCAGCCACTTGTGAATGATGAATAAAAATTTAATCATTATTCAGCTACATGAAAATGACGAATAAAAATTTACACGTTATTTGGTCATTCTTGAATAATGAATAAGTACTTATCCTTTATTCAATACATCTCGAATAAGGAATAAAAATTTATTTCCTTATTCAATTCTCTTTGAATAACAAAATAAACGACTGAAATTATTATTATTTTTATTCTATAAATTCTGAATAACGAATAAAGATTCGTTAACTTCGTATTTACTGATAATTATCATAATAATTATCAAAATAATTTTGAAAATTACATTTAGATTGGATTAAATATTTAAAAAGAAATTAAAGATACCACCACTTAGATTTTATTAAAAAAATAAAGATTCTATCACTTGCATTTTATTTGTTAAAAGTAGTATAGCAATTATTTCAAAGAGCAATATGTTCTCTTTATAATTGGTGCAATTTAAAGATTTCAAACATTTTTTTGGAAAAATATATTTAGATTGGATTAAATTTAAGATATTTATTTTTAAGTAAATACCACTTGGGTTGGAATAGGAAGATTTTTCAATGATAATACAGAGATAATATCACTTGGGTTTTGTAGAAAAAAATAAAGATTTAAGGGGTACACACACACACACACACACACACACACTTGGCGTTTTCTTTTTATCTTTTTTTGAAAAGGTAATTTTGTGCTGATCAAAATGACATCAAAGTGAATCGTGATTGATCAAAAAGTGACTTTTAATGATCATTTTGTAGTCACTTTGACATCATTTTGACGTCGTGATGACTCCCTGTTCTGCTTGGTAATGTTTGTTTTGTAAATATTAGTTGCATCTTAATTGTTTCTATCAGTCCCCGTATGATTTAAACATTTATAGAGAGATTTTACATATGACTCTTCCTTGATTGCTGCGTATAAAACTTTTATAATGTTATATTTCAAAATCTATAAAGTATATATAAACAATATAATATAATTAAACAATAAAGGTACTTAGGCCGAATGCGCATAAACAAACATATTTTTACCTTCCTATCCTTGTGCTATGTAAATCTTACTTTTTACAGAGAAAACATACTTCGCTTTTGCAAAACGGACTCTATAAGTCATAACTGTTGTAGCTTTATCTTTATTGTAATGAATATTTTTGATTATCAAATGTGTAGACTTAGTTTATAATGACAATATAAAGAAGTATATCTTGTTCTAATGTTTGTAACATTTTTAATTTTGTAAGTTGACTTTTAGAAGTAGTAGTATTTTCACTGACATGTCTTTACTGACTTAATGAACTGTAATTTGTTAAATTACTAATCATTGTAAATTTACATTTTTATTCCGGTTTATTATAATGAAATAAAGCTGAATAGGTTGTTTACAATGTAAGATTATCGCTGGTTGGAATTTATTAATGTAAAATAAATTCTTAATATTCTAAAAAGTGCTTGTAATACAAAATGAATGATGATGGCATAGCCTAAAGTAATCTTGCTTGATTAGTTTGTATATCATTGTATTAACAAGCTTTATGTAAACTTGTATAGATGAATAATAAGATATTTGTTAAAACTATATTAAAATGTGGTTATATATAAAGTTTGAATTATTTTATATGTGAATGTATTGTTGAATAAAATATGTTTGTAATAAAAACCGCAATGTATATATGTGTATATATTTTTTATATTTTATTATCATATTTTTATTAAATTTATAATACAGGTCATTAAATATTATAGCCTGTGTAATATTTGACCTGTAATATTTTATAGCTTGTATAAGACTATTTGTCTTGTAATCCGTATACTACGTTTCCTGTAATCCATGTACTACTTTTTCTGTAATAAGTCGATTACAGTGAGAAAATATTACACAAAAGTCTGTAATATTTACGCGTGGCTATTGTAATATCTTTGTGTGATTATCGTAATATTTGTATTACACGTATTATAATGGCCAGTGATTTTTTTCCGTAAGGGAATGGAAAATTAATGGTAAGATTGTGTTCATTACTCGAGCTGAGAATCAACAACACCTTTATTTATTTTATCATAAAGAATAGTACAAGTGCATACACATTTGAAAATACAAGTAGCCAGAGACCAACAATTGACTATTATCCCCACACCAAAAAATATTACTTGTCACTTTAGAGGCTGTGTTCAAAAACATTAGAGATATCATTTTATTCTTGTTGTTTAATGTTAATCTCTAATTTCTAATGTTTCTGAACGCAGGGAAATTCTAAATCAGGAAAATTCTAAACGACGGAAAATTAAAAATATATAATTTTGTAACAAAATACTGTTTTTTAAAACCAAACCAATTTTTTAAATTTATTTTTGGGCTAGCCATATTATCACCACTTTTCCTCTTCCGCCGATTATGCAGAAACTAACTGAAAAAAGTCATGATACAATAATTAAATTAAACATAAAGAAAAAAAAATTTTTTTTAAACATTTAAAAAACATTAAAAAAATATATTGTCTGCTTATTAAGATGTAGATCGGGATTTTTTCACGGATCTATTTTGTATATCGATAATATTTATGGTTTTGAACAGTGCTGTCAAAAAAGAAATCTTGGACTTTAATATCAAAAGAGCACAAGCATATTTCTTATACATTGAATAGACGTATGTAGAATCAATATTGAATCAATATTGAATTGTACTGTCTGTAAGACAGATTCAACGGACATTATTAGACGTTTCTGTGATGTTTTTCAATACTGAATTTACATTTCGCGATGCTGCTGCAACTTTCGCAATCTTGCAAATCAATATTGCTGAGATGTTGATTCAACATTAACAGTCAATGTAGAAAAATCAATATATAGATTTTCTATTTACATAATTTTCGTTTATTTTTACAAAATAAAAAAGATATCGATAATATTGGGACCTTGAATAAGTTCTCGCTATTTTTTCGTGAAAATTAATGCTTTATTTAAAAAAAATCGTAAAAAACAACTCCTAATGATTCTGCAAGTTCAGCTAGCGTCTGACATGAGTCTTCATGAAGTAATGCCTCCAATTCTTCGTCTTCAAACTTTTTCGGTGCGCCAGAGCGTTCTTTATCTTCAACATCAAAATCATTATTTTTGAAGCGTCCAAACCAATCTCTGCATGTTGTTTCCGACAGAGCATGATCGTCATAAGTCTCAACAAAAATTCTGTGTGCTTCAGCTGCAGATTTTTTTTTAATAAAGTAGTGCAGTAAAATTCCCTACAAATACTCTTTTTTTTGGCAGGAAACTCGACATGTTTAACACTATGAAAAAAAAGTTGTTTACACTTCGGCGCAATGACATACACTGAATTTCAAGCTTGCTTATAATACTTTCTTATAGATGCGTTACCATCTTAAACTACACGCACGCAGTTCTGATAACTTCATCTGTTGGAAAACAGCGAGAACTTATTCAAGGTTCCTAATAATTTGTTCAATGTTGTTTCAATGTTACAGCAACATTAACAATCAATGTAGAAAAATCAACATAGATTCAATAGAACACCTCATCAATGTTGCTTCAACGTTCTGTATGAGTATAATGTCATATTGTTGAGATCTTGCAAGCATATTGTTAATTTATGTTTCTACAATAGCTCTGCAATATTGCATTGCAATTTGCAACATTGCAACATTGCTGCAATGTTGCTGTTCTGTGCTGTTTAAATAGTTCTGTTAGTAATATGCGCAGTAATATTCAAAATCTGTAGAATTTTTCCAACTGTACAGTATTTCACATTTGGGCAGGATTAAAAATCGCAATTCAAATCTGATCAAATACGTGATTATTGAACCTGCACAAGAATCCATATTTAAATAGATATTACTGCGCATATATTACTAGCAATAATATTTAGGCAGTAATACATTCAGCAGTAGTGCGAAGAAATTACATACGACAGTAATATTTCTGTGTAATTGTCAATAATATGCGATTCCCAGTAATATTCCCAGTAGTTTCCTATAATATTTCTATATAGTGGTCAATAATACCTCAGCATTCGGCCTTTTTCGTAAGGGAAGTTCTCGACTAACTACTTAATAGCGGGATTCTGTAACTCTTACTGACAGTATCGGTATCATTATAGTATCGTTGCGCAATTTTTTACTATGTACAAATATTTGCTCAACGACAACATTACGATATCGATACTGTCTTTAAAAGTTATAGAATCCTGCTGCAGGAGCCGTAAAGATGATTTGTTAATTATAAGAACTTAGCTTTTCATCATTAACTACACTGTCTTATCCCACCCACCCTTATACGTATGCATATAGTATGACAATACGTCCAACAATTTTGAAAAGAATGAAGAATGTGAATTAAATGCTAAAATATAGAAAGTTTCAAAATTTTCAAAAGAAAAATATATAAATATATAATAGAAATATATAATGTAAAAATATATAATAGATGTCGGATATTAATTAGTTATTGGTATATTAGCGTCACTGTATAACGACTAGCTATTAAACAAATCTAAATTCTATAAGTAATCACTAGAATTCGTTATAACTTGACATAATAATAGTGTAACGTTTCTGAGAAAAAGGAGAATGTCAAATTAAATGAATAACCATAAGCGAGGAGAGTGAAAGCAGGTTCAGAAAATTTAGAAACAGAAGACAAATGTATAGATTACCTCACTTCTAACGTATTGATAAATCCTTCAATGTCATCCTTTGTCCACACATTTATCTTGTCCAATTATCTATTAATCAAATTTTACTTCAAAGCAGTGTCGCTTTCAAACAGTGATTTTTTCAGACTTTGATTACGATCTTTCTGTCTTTTTCTCCTCTTTATTCAATTCATGGTATCGCTACTTGGGATCATCCTTTTCGAATTAATCAAATCCCTAGAATGGTCCATCTGTTTCCCTATTTGAATCGTTACTCTCTGCTATCGTTACTCTCTTCGATCTCTTAAATTCTCAATACGGCTAGTTATCGGCTTCTTTTTAAAGAATAAATCACGTAAATGAAACGAAAAATACTGTTGATAGCGATTTTCCTGACCGTATAAGTGAACAATCACGCAGTAGGTTGATTCTTTTTGATATTTTACGATCCCTATCGTTTGCAAATCGCTTGATACACGCTTTTTTTTAAAACAAAAATAATGAAAATCAATAAACTTTCAAGGATACCGTAAACAAGGAAGATGTAGTAAAGTACAGGCAGTACCCAGGAGTGAGCACCTATACTTTTGTAAACGAAGGTGTAAATTACGTCACAGAACCAGAACAATCCCATAACGATGAACAGTTTGACGTTCATGGTAAATCTATTAACAAATAATATAAATACAATCCGTTTATAAAATAAAAATATGGAAAAAAGTAAACAATACGTAAAGATACTACTTACAAATATAGACAAACAAAATCAGAAAAATATTATGTTCTAATATTACAATTTATTTAGGATTCCTTGGCTATTAGGACTAAAATACATTTATATGTATAAAGTGTTTTTCATTCATTGGAAATTAATAGCGATAGTTATTTGTATATACCTAGTAAATATTAACTGGCAGTAACATAATATTAATGTTATAATAAATATAAGATTAGTTATATTTATGCACGTTTGTGAAAAGCATTAGTAAAGAGAATCAACGCCTGAGAAGAGCAATTTAAATGGTTACAATTTAAATTTCACCTTGTTTTTATTTTTACTACAAAAGCTGTACAGTTTCGATTCACCGAATTTTTATTAGTCGTAGTTATTTGACAATAGATGTCAAATTATCTTATGTCGTTACAATAAATCGTAAATCGATCTTCTTATTGGACTAACAAGTGCTTTGTTCATAATTTCATGAAGAGATGGGCAATATATTATAATATATTACTTTTACAATACAGTTAAAGATTAACTTAACCGACAATATGATAGCATGCTTGGGAAATTGATTAATTATTAATTTTTTTCTACTGAATTTGTCGTAACGCAATGTTCACCTCTTTTTGATGATGGTTTCTGTCTCTGATACGATTTTCGTTAAAATGTTGTAATTGTCTATTGAATCGTGAAGTCATTGTAAACATCCTCGAAATTTAAAACAGAAAATTGATAGTCTTGTTTTAATAATGCTATTGTCGGATTTATTCGCTGTCATTTTTGTAAGTCTTAAAAATGATAAAAAGATTAAATAATTTAAATCGTACCATATAACTTACTCTTAGGCCTTGATTCCTTTTATAAATGTTAATATTATAATTTTTCATTCGGCAATATAAATGTATCAACGTAAATGACGAGAACAACTGTACGATCGAAAGCAGATATTCGTGCTTAATAATTTTTTAGATGAATTTCAAACATTTATAAGATTCTTCAAACTGCGCGATGCATATTTGCCGGATTTAAAACACAGCTTTTTAAAAAGAATCCAGAAATGTAATATCACGAAAATTAAATTGCTAATCAATTTAATAATTTTGATGCTTACAAGCATTTCTGCTATCCTCCTCCTCCCTCTTTCCTTTATCACGAAAACTGTAAAGAACTTGTTGCGAAAAATATTACTTTGCTAGAATTTAACCTGCGCAGGAATATAAGGGGGATTCTAACTCACTATGTGTTAGTGAGTATACGTATATGGTGTGTGTGTGTGTGTGTGTGTGTCTGACGTCACAGTGGAGGGGGAGCCGCTGCTCTCACTCTCTTACTCCGTATCGCTTTCTCTTTCTCCCTCTCACGCGTACCCTATAGCTCTCCCTCTCTCTTCTGAATTTTTAATTTTATGTCAG
>QKQZ01000583.1:0-53259 GCA_003595255.1 Solenopsis fugax | reverse complement strand
TGCTTTTTGTTTCCCTCGTATTCACATTATCATAAATAAAAAGAAAAAACTTTAAGGACAGAATCTTAAAGACAGAAACTAACATTAGTTTAACTTTGTATAGACTATTTTCTAGTTATTTCTCATTAACACAGATTTTTAACTCTAGTTCGCCATACCCTGATCCGATAAATTCTTGAAGTGTAATCTCGTTTTATAATTTACTTCTTCCTGTATAACAATATACAGGAAGAAGTAAACTGTAAAACGAGATTACACTTCAAGAATTCATCGGATCAGGGTATGGCGAACTAGAGTTAAAAATCTGTCTTAATGAGAAATGACTAGAAAACGGTCCATACAAAGTTAAACTAATAATAAGTAATTTAATTATTTCAAATCATTTTCTCGACCTGCTATTACCTTATGGTATTTAGACTATGTATTTTTTAATTTTTACATTACAATTTTTACATTTTAAAATATTAATTAAATTAATATTAATGAAAGTGACAAGACGAAATTTCGAGCTGTCTCACGAATAGAAGTATAGCAAACTACGAACTCGAAAATAAGCTTGGAGAGCTAGAGTTAAGAAATCATATCGTAAAACAGGTAACTTTGATACTGATGAGGTATCACTATAGTACAATATTTTTTGAATTTTTCCGATGAATTTTTCTACGCCTAAGAAAAAAACCGAAAAAATCCGCGGAAAAATTGAAAAAAACGGCTTTTTTCCCAAGCCTTTAAAACTATAACAATTTGTAAACAAATATATTGCTTCAAATATGATAAAATAAATATATAAAATGTTTTTCGATATTTGGCTGTTTTTCTTGATTTTTACAACTTTATTTATTGATGTCAAAAGACGAGTGAATGTTTTTCAGCAAAAATAAGTTTTACACGAAAAATATTTACTGTGCAATGTGACTTATCGTATATTGAAATATTAAATTGTAACGTGTCAGACAAAAATAACTGAAACATATCTGTAATTTACATGTCAATTTACAAAGCTATATTAATCCTTACACTCGATCAAATTTCAAGCTTGCGTTAATGCTTACATATATTATAAAGCTATAAATTCATACATTCTTACAATCTTACAAATTAACCTAACGGATGACTATACAAAATAATTTGTGAAGTGAGAGAGAGAGCAGTTACTTATCTAGTGCAATAAAGTTATCAAGCCATCTTAGTCGAAAGCCAAAATTCAGTATCTTCTAAATGGACCATTAGCGCGTACGTCCTTGTCAATAATTATATAATGCAGCAGGAAATTTGTCTCAATCCTTCCTCTGACCTAGAGTGGTTACTTTACTCATCGCAGAATGGATAATCTCTAATATTCGTCAAATAATTGTCTAGGATAAACCTTTGTCTTATCCAAAATGATACGTCTCCTTTGACTAGCGAGCTCGACTAAATGTCTATTCGTTTCTCTTGTTGTATATATATATCAGTATATTGTATCAGAATAGAAACAAGAAAAGTGAGAAGAGGGAAGGGAAGAGGGGAATGATATANTATATATATATATATATATATACCATTACAAAATACTGATTGTAGTTTTAAAAATGAGCTGAAGAAAAAACTAATTTATCAACGTAATTTTGAAATAGAAAATTAATATTTTATTCATTACCTTATTGCTTTAATAGAGTCAGTTACCTCGATACGCGGATCATGGGATTGCATGTGTGTAACGTGCGAGTGATCGCGATAATTGCGTAGGGATATGAACGGTGAGGTTGACGGCGACTGTGGTAGAGGTGAGTAGAGGAGAGTTCCTTTGAGAGAGCGTATCGCGCCCGTTCGCAGATACGACGCGGCGACGGTTCTCGGGTAGTCCGCTTTGAAGACAAGTCATTATAATCAAGTCGAGTGCAACTTAGTTAACGGTATCAAACCCTAGTCTCGATGGCGCCTCATATATTGACGCGAGAATGCGATGAACGAGACAACCGATGCGACGTACGTTACGAGCAGCTTCGCCTTACGGCAACGAGGCATCGGTCGCGTGCAAAGTTTCGCCATTATCCCGAAGCACCCTACCTGTGAAGTGTCTGCACAAAACTCGAGCCTGTTATACGTCGATTCTGACACTGGTAGCATTAGATCGCCGCAGACGAGGCGATCTGATGCTACTAGTACTGCAATGGACTTTATTCCAGTTCTAAATGTTCGTCACAAAATTTTTCTTCGTAATATACAGTTGTTTTACGTTATGCGAAAACCTTCCGTGAAATCTGTTTACTTAAGTCTATTTACTTAAATCTATGAAATAAAAGTTTCGCTGTAAGTTTCTTCGATATAAGTTTTATTTAACTTGTTGTACTATTCATAATGATAAAATCAAAATAATTGAAACGTAAGAGCTTAAAATATATTAGGTATATCTCTGTCAGTGAGACAGGTTTAGAAAAGTAAGACATTCTTGCTTTATTGACCGCAAACTATCTCCATTAATTAATATTTCACAATTTGACAAGAAGTAATTTATGATATATATTGTGCTGAAATAGTACAGGTAAAAAAGTTGAATGGTACAACAATGTCTATTTCTCTATCGACTCTCTTTTTTATAAGTGCAATGAAAAAGTACAATTAAAATTTTTTCTTTAATAGAGCCACATATTTTTTTGTATAAATAGATTCTTCCGAATATTTTATACATAAAAGTATTAGAGCATAAGGTGCAAAAAACATTTTACGAGAAATATTTTATTCTGGCATATTTTTTTACATGGATATAAAATATCTCGTATTTTTTTTATAATTGAATTTTTTATTCACAGAATAGTGAAATAAATCAATTTTCATACAAAAAAAACACGTAATTGTTTTTCACAAAACATATGTAACTATACATTACAAATTGTATAATTTGCTCCGATATGGTATCACATTATCTTTAAGATCTTTATTTATAAATATGAAAATAAATATTACGAGTTATCCATATCGGAAGAGCAATATTAAAGTTATTTGAAAAATTTTTCAAATCTTAACTTTAAAGAGAAATTTCTCAACAGTGAGGCATTGTAGAAAAAAGATTTGTAGAAACTAATAGAGTTATTTTTACTTGATTTGCGTGCTCAGATAATTGCTAACCTTTTCCCAGGATATTCTGTACATTAATTTTAACAATTAGATTTTTCACAATACCAATGCGAATATTGATCCATTCGTGCTCCAATTTTTTCATAATCATTGCTTCATCCTTTGTATTCTCCTTCATTCTTGAGAAAATACTAGTAGAGAAAAATTTATTTCATCCTGTGCCCAAAGGGCAACTTCTTTTCCACTTCGTTTTATCGACGTCGTACTACTGTGAAAAACGATGCTGCGATGTCAACAGGATTTTTAATCTACCCTCGGCGTTCAATTTCAAACATCGATATCGTAGGTGCAAACCATAAAGGAACGCTTTTTATCACCGATATTATCGCTTTTGTTTTTAAGTCATGTAGATGTATTTGGGTCTTATTTTACAATTCTGCAAATTTTAATCATACCAATTTAGGGAATATAAAAAAAATTAATTAATAGTTTAAATATTTTTTTAAACTAGAATATTCTAAAATATTTCACTGAATAGTTTCTGTAAAATAATTCTTGTTAATATTTCTTTTTAATGTAACAACTTATTTAAAAAATAAGTTCAAATATTTTTTATTTTGTTAGTTGATTTATAAAATTCTAGCTTATGAATTATTTGGTTAGGCAGAATATGTTTGTATCATTGTCTTATTTTCGATAAAAAAAAAAACCATGAAAGCTAAAAACAACATATTAGCATTATATGGCATCCTGTCGGTCCGTACGAGCGGTGTATGCACAATTTTCTCCACGTAAAATCGAGACCACGCTATTCATGTTTTATTAATTCATATTGTCCTGAACTGTCGGTGATATTTCGACATATAAATTATTGGATTTGCCTTGTTTGGTAGAAATAGCTGAAATACAAATCGAACATTGTAAATCAATGTGCATGATCGATCGCACGATCTTTCATCGTATAGCGCTGAATTTTGCAATTCATATTTTAACCACCTGTATTTTTTTACGACAAAGAGAAAGAGGGGAAGGAAGGAGAGAGGGGAAGGAAGGAGAGAGGGAGGGAGAGAAAGTTAGTTTATTGGGCACAGACACAAAAATCGCAGCAAAAAAATCTGTTGCGAGCAACCGCGCGGCGACTAAAATCGAGGACAGTCGATCCTGTCACTGACTACCGGTCGATTTTATGAATCGCGTCGTAAATATTTGTTGTTACACGAAAGCACGATGAAAATACAGGTATACAATTGTTGAGGACAAAAAAACCCCCGACGTTATGCTGCGAAATCGCAAATATAACTTTCAAAATCTGATGAATATTATTTCATTCGAGTGTGACGGGCGCGGCGCCCATTGAAAGACCGACCGGAATAATGAAATGCGAATCATAAATGAAAACTGTCCCGTGCATCCTGAAGTTTATGCTCAATCCCATTAATTTACCGCAATTACTTGCCGAGCTTTTGTTTCATAGAACAAGAACAACCTGCCGTTCAAACAATAACGATGCTTATTATTATTATTATTCCTGATGCGTCGAGATACATATAATGCACGTCTGTGTTAATTAAATATTACGAGTAATTTATATTTATTATTATAATCGATACATAGTAATGGCAATACATCACAATGTCATAGTTACGTGAAATATATCGTTTTCCCACGGAATGTATAAACTGTCAATTGTATTTTTATAGGAGTATTTTTTAATAATGCATGTTGACATTACGCCCTTGTCAAATTGTCGATATAAAGCTATTTTAAATTAGCGTGACCTTCGTGTCACGACGATCAATCGATCTTTCAACTAGACATGACGACAAATGGATGTCTACTCGATAAGATGAGAGGGAAGTGATGATATGTCTGGATCTTTGACATCGCTATTTTAAGACCTTTTCTCTTGCACGAGATATTGTCCAAAAGATCCAAATGACATTTTTTTACAACCACCACTTGTACGACAGGCGGTTTCCACTTTCCATTAAATCGAATGACTCATCCAATTTTTTTCACAAATTGAGAAAAATGTCAAGCTTTAAATATCAATAACGAGGTGACTTGAATTAAACGTTTTTCTTCGATAATAAAAAGCACATGTTTCTACAAATTATTGTAAATTTAATAAATTATTTCTTTCGAATAATTATAATATAATCAATTTCGAGAATTATTTTACAATAAAATTAATTCAGATGAAATATCAACGTTCACTAACGTCCGTCCGTAACTACGAGTTTATTTTAGCTGCAAACGCGTACAGCAATGAATTCTTGAGGGAAGAGAGAAGGTCGATCGATAAACGTGCTAGATGAATGCTTTCTACGCGTAGGGCGGCGCCGACTCCTGAATCTCGATGTAGGTAGTATTCCGGCCGCGAATAAGAAACGGATGACGTGAGCAGGCGATCCATAATGTTATTTCAAGATTGGAAATGCGACATGAAAAAGAAGAAAGTGGCGAATGGTTTGAATACATTTGCGCTTCAAACGCTATTCAAACACGCTGTTGCATTCATAAAATCTGCTGCAAAGTTCTTTAGGAGTTTTTAAGCTTTACGCTTTTGCTGAAAATTTATGACGAAGAAGACGTCAGACCTCCTGCCAAATGAAACGGCGTCTGTGAATATTATTGACGCGATTGATAATCGATATGCGAATAGAATAATTCTAACTGCACAGTTTTAAATACTAAAAACAAGAGTTACAGCATTTATATTAATTATTACAGTATAACTACACTGTTAAAAATGGCACTGTTAAGCTACACATTAAATTTAATGTATCAATAACTGAAAATCATGTGGATGAAATTAGTGCACTTTTAGTGCACTTTTGACAACATTAAATTTACATTAAATGTACATTAAATGTCTTTTTAATGTACCTGCTTGAAATTTGCTTCCGTTCACAGAAAAAAATGGACTATCAAATCAACAATTCATTGTTTCATATATAAGCAAGAATATAAAATCTTCTTGGAAGAATTTGATAATCTTGATCAAACATAATTTGCTTACATGAAGAAACAAAATTTCTTTATGTTAGCAAATTATGTCTCTTTGAGATTATAAATACTTCCAAGGAGATTTTATATTCTTGCTTATATATGAAATAATGAATTGTTGATTTGATACTAATTTTTTTTCTGTGTTACATTACATTAAATTCTGCTGCAAATTTTTACAGTATACATAAATGCAATACTGCAATTATTTTATAGTACTGAATATTATAACAGTATGACTACATAAATGCAATACTTTATTTTACAGTACTGAATATTATGTGATTCGCTAATTTATACATAGCCGAAAGATAAAGTTCGTACCATATTGAGTGAGAAAGCTGAAAATCCGATGGCAATGATGAGCGGAAAGGAGCAATTCTCTACGGACGTCGCCATAGCGTCTGTTTGTACAACAGAATGATGAGAAAAGTGGTTATTAAGAAGGCAGGAGGATTTCTCGTGGCAGCGGAAAAAGGCTGCTGACATTACTTACCTACCGAGGGTTGAAAAAGCAGATAGAGAGAGATAGAGAGAGAGAGAGAGACTATCAGAAATGGGTGGATGTCAAAGAAAGACCGCGTGCAGCTATCGGAAATTAGGGTCTGCTGGAGAGGAGAGAGGTTAATAGACACGTCAAACTGCCTGATAAATTGCAGCGGCAAAGGACTTTGTGGCATTCGCACATTCGACATTGTGTCTCCTCGCCGATATTATGCTTTACATAAATAACGAATGCTCATCATTTTCGAATATTGGTACTTTTTTATCCAATATTGCACTCGATTATTATTAATTATACGACTTATAATTAATCGTGTTTGTTTCTCGATCCGTGCGTTTATATCAATTTTTTATTATGCCCGACGCGGACCATTTGCTAATAAATATTACAATTGCACAATACAATTCCAATACAATTGATAAATATAATATTTATTGAGTTTTATTTTAATTTTGCTTCTACCAAAATATGCTAATGAAAATTAATTCTTTTATAAAACAGCAGATTAACATATTATTATATTATAACTTGTTGTTGCCTATATCTTTGCTTATCTTTCACATAAATTTACTTTTACATTGTAACAGCAAATTCATCGATTTTGAAATTATTTTGTGATCGAGATTAGAAGACAGACGACGGACTAGTCACTGCATGATAAATTACATCCCCAACCCCAAACTGCGAATGGCTATTCCGCGTAAAATCGGGCACTTCCAGGATTCAACCTCACTCGTGAAAGCTCTTCGTGTTTGGGTGGTTCCGAGCGAAGTGGTTGGTCGTGTCACCGTGTTAACGATTAATAAGATGTTTCACGAAGCGCAACTCTCAAATGTTTGAATACTGAGGGTCGTATTCTATTTGTAACACATTCTACTAAATTGTTTAAGTACTTCCACACATTTTACATAATTTTACAAGTTATAAAACAAGCCGTTTATCATTCTCACACACGAAATCATTTAAGTAGGTGATATGGCCTTTAATGTTAACGTTTGAGCATTGCACTTCAATCGGTTGGCGTCCTTCCTTGGTAATTGTAAAATAAATTTGTAACAAAATTAATTTTAAAATTAATTAATTAAAATTAATTTAATTATTATTATGTATCAATTATGATTTAATGTTTGAATATTATTAAATTAATTTTTAAATAATTATATCAAACTTTTATGGAGAAATTTTATTTATCATATATATTCAATATTAAATGTAATGTTTAATATTAAATGAAATATTCAATAAGTTCCACGTTTCAAAGGAAAAAAAAATATAAATTTTTATCGTTTAAAAAGTAAGACAAAGTAGTAATATTAATATACGAGAACAAGTGTTTATGGATAATTTTCCGAAAAAGTGTCGACCAAGAAGAAAATCGTTGATGCAAAAATAATGTCGGTTTTTACTGTTTTGTTGGAGGTTAAAAAGAGACATTATTTTTGCATCAAACTAATATAAGGAAAATAATGGCACCGCCTGCATTTTTGATACCCTTTGTAAGATTGTGAATTGCTAACGAGTACTATTCAGTTCAACGCTTACAATGCGGTTTATTGTACAAACGTATTTATGTGTAGCTACATAATAAAGAAAAGGAGATCTCTGCCAGATAATTGCGAATCTTGAGCGCCATAAATATGTACAACCTACACTCTTGTTTTAACGACCGCGTAATTTTTTAGTCAAGTATCTTGGATCACGTTTAAAGATTATCACATTATCATGATGAAAGAGCGCCATAATACGTAACATTAATACATTAATTAGTATACCAATGTGGCATATCCTGTCATAAGTTTTAGCTCGCGTTCTTCGGAAAGAAAACTTCACGATCACAAATGATTCCGACTAGCACCCTTGTCGCGCACTCTGGACATCCATTCCTGAGGGATTAATTCATCGAGTCTCTCAAGAGTGCGCCTGGCATGTAGCAGGCGGCAGGCGCAATATACCATTATAGAAAAATATGCGGGTGAATTTGCATAGCGGATCTTTATTGCCCGGGGAACGCCAGGCTTTATTATCGCTATAGGAGCTCGAGGTGCCGTAACCGCGTCGTACTCTTTTGCCCATTACTCAGACTGTCATAACACAACCAGGGAACAAGTTGAAATATGCGGTCGGTCGCACCTCGTCCACGTTTCTACGAGATACACGCGACGCCGCAAACGAGGGGATCACCCCTAACAGACCAATTTATTGTCTATACTTCTCGGGATCTTTCCGAGTCAACCACCACCTTTTTCTACACTCAATGGACTTAGCGAAGATCATTATTCTCATTGTCTTGTCGAGTATGTTTTACTTTTCACAACACATTCACCCGTGTGCACGTAGTATCATAAATTTTTCGCAAAATTTATTTTTCGCGAACGGCGGTTTATTCCAGAAGATAATTAGCTCCCTCATTGTTTTTCCATTGTTTAATTTCGTTACTATGCGTGTACACGTAACTTTTGTATCATTATTTTTCATAATTCTTTTTTTTTTTATTAATAACACCTGCATATCATTTTGCTAATTATTACATTCCCAATATATTTTCAAATACATTTTTAGTTTTTATTAATTATCATTTGTTCGAAATTCAGAGAGAAGGGGTGGAAACGTTAATTAATGGAATACAAAAGTATTAAAATAAATGCACCTTATTTCATATAAAAACAAAGTTTCTTCGAAACATTAAACGTACTTTTTGGCAATTGTTAAATAAACTTTTGTTTGGAATAAACATGTTTTCCTTGTCAAGTGCAATAATGTTTTAAAATTATTTTTATTGCTCACTTTAATACACTCTTTGGATATTACATTATGCAAGCGCATTTGTCTTTTTATTGAACATATTTGTTATTATATTATATTATACCTTATTATACTTTAAAATTATTTTGCTCCTTAATTTAACGTACTCGATAGTGTTTTATTCTGTTTTAAAACTTTTCTGACTAACCAATGTTCATCGACCCATAAAATGCGCAGAAAAAAGTAATCTCAAACATGATGAAACAAAACTGCTTTGTTACGTATTATTTTTTCCGCATTAGTACGGACTTTTTTTTTGTCGACACCAATGTTTATTATTATCCAAATGATTATATAATATTATCTAACTTACATAAAATAAATAATGTAAAGATACATAACATGAAAATTAGTCATTATAAACATTTATTGTCTGAACGTATAGAAATTGATAGTCTCAAACTATCGTTAGACCAAAAATCAACGACATTCGTGTGAAATTACTGATGTACTCAGGTTTGATATATCCGACTAATGTGTACTTGGCTCGAATCATATGTGCGATACTCCACGTGGATGCACGCGTAATACCCACTTTAACGTAGACGCATCGTCGAACAACGAGGGCCAGTGGGAATCATCTCGTCCAATGGGGATGCTTTCAACCCGATTGGCTCGGCATTTCACGACGCGGGCATTTCAGACGTTCGAGCTACTGAACCGTGATTAATATCGTGTTTCCTCCATCTCGTTTCGCGAAGATATCGCGAAGAGAAAACTGCTGTCCGGGGAAAACCGACCCTTAGTGACTCAGTCAATCTATATATATTTAAAATGATATAAAGAAAATATTATTTTACTCTGCTGAGAATTTGCTGCACCCCTCCTCGTTTCACGCTCGATTCTTTCTCTTTCGCTTCCTTTTTCTTCTGTTTCTCTCTCGCTCCCTCTTCCTCTCTTTTTCGTTCTCTTTTTTTAATTTAAGTCTTCTTAATACAGGGCAATGCCGTTATTGGCTGGAAAGAATCTTCGAAATGCGATTACGAATTAACGGAAATTAATTAGCATTCGCTCGAATACGGTAATTTGAAAATTTATTCGAGTGAATAACGTTTAACTAGTAATGTTTGTAGCACCAATTGCGAAAAATAGGAAATAGTCTTTTAGAATTGTTATGTAATGTGAATTTGATTTAACTCATTTATTTATATGATTCTACATACTTTGTATATTTTCGTCTTATTTTTACGTCACAAATATGTCATTAAAATTTCGGTCACAAATTATGGGACACTTTATATATACGATCTCTTTTACATAAAGAAATTTTGAAATATATTTATCTCAAGTTTTAAGTATATATCTTAACATACAAAACATAAAAAGGTAATTTTAATTTGAAAAATAATATGTCTTCAAATTATTTTTGTTATTATTCTTTTTAATAGGAAAGTTTATTTTTCATATTTATTTTTTAAAATTTATTTTATAAGACTTTTGAAATATGTGATTTTAAATCTTAAAGTAGTTTATGTATCTTTTGAGGAGTGTAATTGAAATTTTACCATAAAAGAAAGAAAAAATTAAGAATATCCATTTATATGAGAATTTTACTCAAGTTGACTGTATTATATTAAACGTGACGACATAAATAAAAAATTAGTCCGGCTTAACCTTAATAAAGAGAAGAGGAACGCTTAATCTCTCATCGTAAAATAATTTATCGCGTTCTTCTTTGACTCTACTTTTCATTACTATTGCATGACGTTATTAGCGTTATGTTTGAAAAATAAATTGCGCAAAGAACCTCCTTCCGCTTCGAAAGTGCATTTCATGTCCTTGCAAATTTCTCTATCTTATGAAGAAGGAAGCAGCCGTGAAAGGAATGGGAAAGGGTAATAAACGAACGAAGAAATATTTTCATGATAGTTTCATGTTGAAAGTAATTCACCTTTTAAATTAATCCGTATGTCTTGTACACGCGATATTTCATCTATTACACCATCACTGTTTTTTTACGTTCCGTTCGGTTCGTTCTCCTCTTGACTTCGTTGAATACATCCTTCCGATTAACTGAAAGCATCCGTTTATGTAGATTTGGCAATTGCTCTCTGCTCTTGAATTCGTGAGAATTCAAAATTAGTATCACTTCATGTTAACTGTCCTATTCGGTCCTCTTAAGGTAATTGTAAATAAGTATTCCTTAGAGTCTTCTGATCTATCCGACAAGTTTATGCAAAGTTTGCCCGAGTTACATTTAACTTTGACATTCAATCTTGATTGGAATAGAGAAGACATAAAATTGATTTCATAAAAATTAATATTGTATCACACTTATTGCTAATTTGTCATACTTATGTACATCCGTATAGTGTACCATAATATGTTGAAATCTTTAATGTAAAACGATATATAATTTTAATACTCGGAATCTTCCACTTAAACTACGTTCTTTTTTTATTTATAAAAAATTACAAAGTGCTGATATACGCGAGTATGAAAGTATCAGCATGGATTTAATATAATACACGTAATTTCTCGTGTGTGCGCTCGCGCGAGAAACTCTTTTCGATGAAAAAACGCGAAAGTAAAACACGCAAAGTAGGAACGAGGCATTACGACTCGCGATCATTTAACGTCCTCGTTTAGTCTCGAGGCAAAGGCCGTAGTATTGCAGTACAAGAAAGAAACGAATAAATGGCTTGTTTATGTGCTAGAACGAAGGAAATAGGAAAGACGGGGGAGGATAGATTTATCGCGCCTGAGAAAACTCTAGATATTAGACAAGTTTCGATACTTATTGTTTTGTTCTCTCTCGTGAAACTGATTCGTGCGTTCGAAGTGGTCTTGCGTGAGTTTTCTTTTTTACGCGAGGAAGAGGGTAAACGGCAGACACGGACTGAATACAATGATATACATTTCTGAAATATTAAATACAATTTCAATGATATTGAGATTGTTATCTGATCGTCCTAGACTGAAAAAATCAAGAAATGAAATTTTTTTATGATGGATATATGTGTAGTATAACAGTAAAATATTTATATATAGATTCTTTAATTTTTTATGTGTTCTCTCTTTTGGTTAAAAATACCTCGAAGAAATATTTTCAATTATTTTATTGTTTGGTTATTAAAATATTTGCAATATTTTAATAAAATAAAATATTTAAATAACTAGAAATATATTAGTTTAAATCGCAAAGGGAAAAAAAATAATGTAACTATTATTTGTTGAAATTATTTTTCTTTACATCATAGAAAAAAATTGTCGAAATCGAAATGTTTTAGAGAATCATTCTTTTTTCATGTTTATGAGTATAATTAATTTAGTAATATGAATTTCACTGGGATGAAGAAAATTAAAGAAATATAATTATTCTCCAAGCATTAAAATATATTAAAATCTTTCCTTAGTCCGGTCTGCTTTTATCTTGCCGATGCAATGCATCTCATTTTATTTATTATTCAAATTACGTTGTCTCGTCACAAATGAAACATTTACGGAAAAAGATGCTTACTCTGCAAACTTTAGTGGTAAATTCAACACGTCCAGGTGTAGCTGCAAGTTTTTCGCGCAAGTGTCGTTGTGAGATTTTTACGACTCACGGTCGCGCTTAACGTCCTGATCCAGACGTGCTAAGGGGAAACGAAAAATTCACGAACAAATGGTACGGCTTTCGTGTATTACAACACGAGGGCCGGACGGGCCGGAAGTTAGTCGAAGAGGTGCCGTAGAGAACAGTAATAATACACGAGCCCGGTGTCACCGTGTTTACGAGCTTAGGCGAGGCAATCCTATCGAGAAAAACGACGGAGTAACGCTGTTAAATGAATTTGTAATTCATAAAGTCTCCTCGAGAGACGACTCCGATGGCGTCTCTTAATATTTGCGCGGACGGTAAATTGCGCGGACGGTACGCGAGAAGGCGAGAAAGATAACATCTTCTCGTTTCGCACCGCACATGTACCCATACGAAGATTCGTAGCTTCGTAGCTTTGTTACGAAAAATTGCATTATGATAATGCCGCGAAAATCCTTCCCTCGCTGCTAAGCGAAAATCGTGCGATTTGCATAGCGACCGCTATGTTTCAGCCCCAGACACGTCGTAAGGGGTAATGTGCCACCGTTTTGCATTATCGCGGGCAAGAATCGCAGATTGCATGTATTCGATATAACGCAATGTCATTCTCTTTTTCCTTCTTGTTTCCGTAGCGTGGAAATTATGCAGGCACCGTAATTACATCGAACACGTTGGTATGCACAGCGGTCTTCTTGCACCATTCCGCGCCGCTCCGTTCGAAGTCACGTTCTCGCGTGACGGAAAATCCGGCATTGAATCGTACCGACGCGACGGTATGACGTGCAAACTTTCCTCAGCGCTAAAACTTCGTGCTTTCCGCGCGCGCGAGACGAAATATATCTATAATATTAATAAAAGCCCTCGTGCAGCCTGTTGGCCTTCTTCCGGCTGTCGATTAGCGCCCGAAGAGAAATCTTCAGATTTGTTTCGACGTTTTATAAAACGGTAAATATATGATGGGGGCAACGCATCAGCAAAGAAATGGCAGCTCGAGCTTTGTTTCTCTCACAAAAACTCGCCGTCGAACGAAATAACGAAAGCAACGACGGGAACTCATTATAAACCCTCCCCGATGGAACGATCGCGCGCAATATCGTTCGTGGAACTTTAATTAAGTCACAAAGAGTTCCGCAGTTGCCGGACGCGAGCGGTTCAATTTTATTACGTCTGACGAAAACTCGAATTACTTATAACGACTTTAATGCAGCGCCAAGTAGATGGACAATGGGAAGATTCGATGATGCTCCTTAAGCCAGACAAAAGTGCATTAAAGAACCGATCGCTCCGAACACCACGACGCGTCGTCGCCGTCGCGTCGACTTTCCACGGATGATGAATACACACGGAATGGAACTTCGAAGCATTAAAGAGCTTTAAAGCTCGTAGCTGGATCGAACTTCATTTGAAGAGAATGAGCGCTAAATTATTTAAACCGACTTTAGATGAAAGCTCATAGCAGTGCGTTTAACGAGAAAGCGAAGAGGATTGTAGTTTCTGCAGAAACCTTCGCTCGCCGCAAAACCTTAAGCAGATTGGCAAAAGATGACGGAATATCTCGATTTTAGATGATGCAATTTTGTAATCAATTTTTAAATCAATCAAGTGATAGTCAATTGCGTGTAATATTATATTTCTCCGGTGTACCTATTTATACTCAAGAATTGCACTTCTATAATGAAACACACATTCTTTTCTTTTTTTCTATTTTGTTAGAAATGGAAATTATCTGAAGACACTTTGTGATTACATATGATATTTTTCTTATTTTAAAATATCAGTGTACAAAAAAAAAAGAGAACGTAACAGTTATTTTAATCTGGATTGAGAAGTAACTCGTCACCATTACAGTTCTTTTTTTTAATGATAGACTAATAACGGCATAATTATTCTTTTCGTGTCTGTATGTACGTGTTCAATTTTCAGTCGACTATTATTTATATTTAAGACTATCTTGAGTATAATTTTAAAATATCATAAATAATTTTAACAAAAAGTATTAGAAAAGTAAATTTTTTATTTAATTTTGTTCAGCATTAAGAAAGTAATGGAAAAGTAACGATAATGGTAGCGAGTTATTTTTAAAAAGTAATTTTACCAATTCTAGTTTTTTAATATTGTAAAAATATCAATTTATTAATGTGTGAATACTTTATGACCCTTCAAATTATTATTTTTTATTATGCGAGGCTCTCGAATTTTTGCAAAATAGAATCATTTATTAGTAATGTTCTAACTGAATATTAAAATTTTAAAAATTCAAATATTTAAAAAGGTATTTAGAGAGTTTCTTTTAAATATATAGCGCAAATGCTTCTCCCTTGCATCACTCGCATGCAAGGAGGGCGTAGAAATGAGATGCGTTTAGTGTTTGCACTCTCACCATGATCATGGGGGTGGTAGAAAAGCTTGATCACAGTGAAATGGTACAAAAGTGTGAGACGGAGAAAAATAGAAAGATACGAGGAGAAAAACCTTATTCGAGTAACGGAGTCTGAGTGTCTGAAAATGCTGACGACACTAGCTCTCTTACCTTTTCGAGAGGTGCCTTTTGCACGTAACGAGAAGAGCATTCTCGAAAAGGGATCGGAACGAAGGAATTCCGGAACACGAAAGGCACTCTTTTCGTCTTCGTGATTTTCTTTCGTTCTTCGTATAATTGCACATCGGGAAGTGCAAATTGTACGCGATTATATATTGTGTGACTGTTCTCATCTAGCTATTATAATTGATTTAGTTATTATAATTGATCCTAGCTATTATAATCGATTATACATTACTTTTTATATTTATTTGTCTTCCGCGAATTAATGAAGTAATGAATAAATTATATTTTTCAATATCTTAATCATTTACATCAGATGTAAAATTTTATATATTTTATATATATTTATGTGAGAAAAGAAAGAAACTCGCAATCGATTAACGACCAGATATATTATTAAAATGCAGAAATATCTAGAAAACAGACACAGAGCTATACTGCTAGTTAAGATTTAAAATGGAAACGAAGAACATGAACTTCTTTTTTCTTTCTCTTCTCGGCAGTCTTCCGCATTGGCCGTCACTGTAGCCTCGCGATAACAGTATCTTTAGTACAAATCTTTCGCCTCGACAACATTACGTGCCCGGTATAGTCTTATCATTTTTCCAACGATGTTTTTCCAAGCACGAATTTCCGTTCGAGTAGCCAATCAGCCGTCCCATTGTGCGCTTTATGACGCTTGCCGATCGGAAGGTATGTATTGTTATGGCTATGATGCGGTCTCGTTTCATCCCATCGTTCTCCGACCAAGTATCATTGAATGCTGTGACCTGCCACGGAGAAAATCCTGCTATTTCTTAAAAATCGGCACGGGTGCACGGTGTGTAGGCACTTGGAAAAAGAAAAACGCTGGTACGGTGGAGGATCGCGAATGGATGCAAGCAATGCGATTGCGTCGCAAGTGCATCCCTTGCTTCGGACGCACGGGGACAATTCGAAGGAAGATAGAGAAAATCCTGCCCACGACCTAACCTACGACCTATGACCTCCAACCTCGGCCAAATAATTCACGTCTCTCGCCATGCCGTCTTGGGAACAAATACGCGCCATCGTTTTTCGCCGTTGCTACGTTCTTCTCGCCCAATGGCGCATGAAACTTTCACGGATCGTAGTATATCAAGGCCGGATGAGTCCTGGGCGTTTGGAACGATCGTCGAAAATCGCGATGCTTGAGAGAGCACACGGCAGGACATCAGTCCACTCAAGGATTATACACTATTGCTTTATTTTGCATGGAAGATTGTTCGAGGTGGTTCGAGGAATTGTGGCTGAAACTTGGTTTAAAATTTATAATGTAATGTTTATATTTTCCGATGTACGTTTCCTGCGAAAATATCATGTTTAATACGAGATGTGTCATGGACATATCTAGGAAAATGTACGGATGCAATTTGTATACGCCAAATGTCTGCAGCTTTACACTCTATCCTTGACATAATACAGCAAACAAATGAGAAATGAAATAAACGTGAGATATTATAGCGAGATATTATATAATACACAATAACAGATGGTAAAACACAACGTGTACATTTGTTTATCATATTAACGAAAGAAGCAACTACTGCACCACTAGAATTAATTACACGGCTTTGCTCAAGTAAAAATTTAATCATGGATATAGATCTAAAGATAATTTTGTTAGACCATCAAAATAAATATGAAGGATTATATTCAAGCATGATGAACACTGTTGTAAAAAATTTTGATAATTTTACATAATTCTTTTGATCCAACAAAATTATTTTTAGATCTGTATTTAGCAAAATTTTTAGACTTTGCACTTCGGCAAAACCGGTTTTTTTAATGTAATTATATTAAATGTTCCTTTCTTCTTTTACACTAATTCTTAGATATGTATTGTATTTTATACGTAATTATTTCTTTTTCCTATATGTATTTAAAGAAATATGATAATTTTAATATTTTTTACGACAAAACTTTTTTAATTTATTAGTAATTCAAAACAAAGTTTGACCCATGAGAGTCGACACGAGATGTTTGTGTGCACATAGAATTTATTAGTAATTAGACATGTTGGTAAAAGGCGTTCATTAGACGACGTTTCAACTCATAATTTTTTAATTTAATTCTTTTTACTCCTTTATTAATAATTCTAGTTAAATTTTTGATATTTCTGTCATATTTGAGAGAGAAATTACGCATAACATTACAATAGATATATTTACACTCTGTTGCAAATAATAAAAGATTGTACACACAGTGTGTTTAATTAAAAATATCTTGTATAGTATAAATTTGTTTGAATTCCGTTTGATGCATATCGCTATCGCACGTAAGCCACGATCATTCGTATATATGTAAAAGTTAACAGTGCGTCCTGCCTGTTGTCTTCTTAAAGAGACTCATTTCTCTCGATCGATACGCTTTCTATTTTTCACCGTGCACTCCAATTCCGTTCCTTAGTCGCTACTCATGGCATCGAGAAACAAATCGTTTGTGTTATTGAGCAAATTCGTAAGCGCGATACGCTTTGCTTACAGATGTGGTAATAAAATTTGTCTTCTCTCGCCACTGCCGCTTTTTCAATCTTTGTTTCACCTTTCTGTCCACACCTTTCCTCCGTACGTTTTTTTCTTCTGATTTCGTTGGAAATGTTAACGCATTCCTTTCTTCTCTTCTTTATCGTTTCTTTTTTTCTTGTCACTTTACCTTGATCTGTCCACGAGTTTTATCTCGAAAGTTTACCAATACGAAAAATAAAATTAATTGTTTTTCTTCGTGACAGCCGCACGATTTTCGGATCTCCGGTTTGCACATTTGTCTCTTCCTTCTCATTCTGTAATCGATGTTTTCTCTTGTTTAATCAGAATTAATCGTAACTGAAAAACAATCTGTGAGTGTAAACTTGACCAATTAACTCCGAGACGCATAACGAAGATCGCGCAAAAAAAAAAAGATTATCTTCTTTTAAAAGATATAACTAGCTACAAATGGCATTTAAATACCTTTCATCAATGGAATTAAGTATCTGTCGCAATGCGACATATTTGAGAGACTTAAAGTAGTTGTTTTAATATTCCATTAATATGCTATAAGACGGAGAATAACATATTAATTTACTAGTTGATAATATATTTAATACTTACCAATTAATAAATTGAATTTGAGCTCATTTGCTAGTTGATAATATATTTAATACTTACCAATTGGTAAATTTTTTGTGAAATAGAAGCTAACCTAATTATACTACTAAAATAAATAATTGAATTGTCTGTTTGAAAAACTGATTATTTAATCTACATTATAAATCCAAATTCCAAATAAATTTTATCTGTATTAAAAATCCGGTTCGCGTGAATATTGATTTATTTTATAGACTTAGCGTTAGGTTGTCAATATGTTACACAAGGAAACCTTTCTCGGAAGATAGCAATTGTCAGAAAGGTAAAGATAATGTACTTTTATCTAATAAGTTATACGCTATTGTTCATTAGTAATTCTTGTCATGAACTGGCGTTCTGTGAACCACCGTATCCTTTCCATTTACTTTTTCGACCTCTCTGAACTACGAAGATACCGTCTCTTTAGTTTCTTATCGTTTCTTCTGTTTTATTTTAACCCATAATACCGACCTCGATAGAACGGAATCCATTGCGCTCACAACGATTTGCGGAATTGCTCAAGCGGACTTTTCCCCACCGGCACGGTCCCAAGGATGATTTTATTATCTTTGAAGTATAACTTTATCGTCCACGAAGCCTATGCCGTCGTCATCGGCTAAATCCTGTAGTTTTCTTACGTGACCAGCATCATTCATTGATTCCTCGTGCAGATCTGATCTCTACCTTCCTTTTATCATTTCCTCTCTGTTTCTCTCTCCGTCACTTCTCGCTCAAGAAGTCTCATTCTTCTTCCGCCAAGATCTATCAAGGTAAACTTACACTGCAAACAGAAGAGTCTCATTCATTACAGCTTAAGGAGATATTTTATTTTGTTGGCATGTTTTCTAGAATTCTTTTTATAGAAAAGTATCGAAGCAATTAAGATGTAACTTTTGTAGAAATATTTATTTTATTTTTGTAGTTTACGATGGTATTTTTCATTATCGCAGATCATCCAGTGGGTGACTATAGCTTTCCTCTGCGAGAAAGTGATTGAGAGCGCTGATTGACCTGAAACACAAGAATAACGAGTTTTCTTAATTTATGAAATCGTGCACTGGCTAAACTAGAATAACTATTAAACATTGAAAACTGACGAAATGGCTGCCTTTCAAAAATTAAAACAAGATTAAAATATTTAAAATAATCTTTGTGAAAAGCCATTATTTTGTCAGTTTTCAATGTTTAATATTGATTCTATCATAGTTGAGTCGGTGCACGATTTCGTAAATTGAGAAAATTTTTTGTTTTAGATCAATCAGTAGCTCTCAATCATTTCTGCAGAGAAAATCAATCCCCAGTTTAATGTTATCTGTATATCATCTACTACAATAATAGAAAAGCAATTGTAATCTGTAAAAATAGATATTTCTACAAAAATTGCATCTTAATTGCTTCAATACTTTTCTATTAAAAAATTTTTTTAAACACGACTTTTTTTGAACCCAAAAAAGTAAAATACTTTTTTAAAACTATGAAAGCTATTCTCAATCTACTGAAACGATATATTTTTATCTTGATTACACATGTTATCGTTTATTTATAGGAAACTTGAATTTATCGTACAATATCCAGCAGCAAGAATGACACCGATAAATAATAACGCGGATTTTCCAATAACGTATGTCCCTCGTATAATTCTTTCTTATCGAAATTTATATGTCACACTTTTTATACAGTTTTCAAAAAACAAGACGAATTTATGAACTACCTCACTTTTGGCTGGCACGGTCAAAAGGTTTCTACTGCAGATGGCGAATGTCGGCGCGCTATGTTCGAGCGACAAACTCCATTGCGGCGCTATAACCGCGTTGGACTTCCGTGGAAATTTTAATTCAATTAGGAACATTGTGGTCGAGGGTTAAGGCGAAAGTCAGTATTTAACATGAAATTTAGTTAAGGAGTTTCCTTTAACTCGGTTATAGTTTTCAAGCAGACGCTCGGCGTACTTACTGTTCGCGACATCTCGCACAAAGGCACCCAAAATGCGCACACGCAGAGAACCCTGACGAATGAAATTAATCGCACGACACAGATTATCGCGATTTCCCATTACTTTAGCAAAAATTGCGCCTTTAAAAAATTAAGGATATTTAAAAATTAATGAACTGTTGTTTTTTAATTGCCGAGATATTTTTAACAAAATAATTCTGATAGTCACTTTATAATTTTCTACTTTTCTATCGTTTCTTTTTAATATCAATAATATCGCAATATTTAAAATATTTACAAACGTACATTTTCATAAAAGATAATTTATCTCAGATTTTTAATGTGTAATATTTAATGTCTTGAAGTTGTAACGATTATTTCTTAATTTAATTTTTATTTATTGCTGTATATAATATTACACAAATACATTTGATTACAAAAAAATGTTTTTACACATGTCGAGAACAACTTAATTTGATTTTATCTTTGAAGTTAGTTCTGTGGAATAACAGCGATTCAATGGTGTATTATATCGGGTTGTTATGAGCGATTCATTGCAAACATAGATCATAAATGAGAGCATCAGAAGGATAAAACAGGGCAGACGTAATGCGCAAGGGGGAATCAAAGTACATTGTAGCGACTCAGTATGAAGAACACGAAACAGTAGAAGATAGATCGATAGAGAGTAAGATATACAATATATACAATATGTATATTGTAGAATCGAGAGATTCAAGAGTGATTAGTTACTAGGCATCGCGAATCCGATCTCAATGGCCTTGATCCTGCTTCTGTATCGTCGTAATTCAAACTTGCAGACTATCAGAAATGCATTGCATACGGAATCGTACACGCAGTCGAGTCTATCACAATAAAGGAAGGATTTACACAATGACGCTTAGAGCGGAAATGGAAGCGATTCGAGTCTTTGAATTCTGTATGGCGTTTGTGATAACGTAATATTATGTTACATCAAAACGTTTCGCAATCTTTACCTGTGCATGTGTCACAGAAACGTTTTTCATTAAAATAACTTATATGAGAACTAGATTATGTGAGTTATATATAAAGCAGTTTTCGAATAAAATTTGTCGTCGTACCTGAGATTATCGTAGCTATTTAATTCAGTATACAGATTGAAATTGGTTAATCTGTATTTACGGTGCAAATTTATTCCATTTAACTTTTCAGTGCGTAGAATTTATTCCGTAAACTCAAAGGACTCTAAAGACTCTAATGAAGATGCAAAAGTAGAGTAACTGTTAAGCTGATAAATTTGTCCATCGTGTTTATTATAAAAATGCAATGAAAACGCGTTCTACGAATGTAAAAATGTTCACTAATTAACTATTTGATATATAGATACTTAATGAATAGGATTGCTACAGGTCTGGAAAATTAGGAAAAGTCAGGAAATTAAATTGTCAGGGAAAATAATGAAAATCCATAAAAATTGGATGTACTAACAAGAAGCTGTCATAAAGTAAGTGTCACCGACTATGGATGAGACTTTTATGATTGTAGATACTCTCTAAATCTCGTAGAATGAACCGTCACTCTAAAAGAGTCAAAAGCGAGCTTGCGCAATTTTTCGAGTAATTTTTCACTCTACGAGATTTAGAGAGTGACCTTTGAAAATGCATACGGTAAAATGAAAGATTTACAAACCGTAAAAGTTTTGTCTATAAATAACCTTTTGCGATTTTTCCTTGTTAAAATATTAAAAATACTTGTTTTAAATTCTCTCCTAAATTGTTACTTCTTAAAACCTATTAAATTATTTACGTTATTCAAAAATTTCAAAATTGTTTGCAAAGTAAATACTGTAAATATTTGGTATTATTTTTATAATTTTACAGTGAGTAATTTGCAAGAAGTCATTAATTAAAATTAAATATTATACTTGAAAGAAAAATATATACAACTTTGTATATAACGACAGATTAAATTTTTTTAATTTCTTAAAAATATAAAAATTTTATTTTATATTTCCATTTATCTTTTTGCATTTTTTTTCTTTTTTTCACAAATAAAAAGTTTTAATTTTTTTTTATTCGATATTCCTTTTAATTAGAGAATTTCTTCAAAAAATGACCGAAAAAACTAAGACTAATTATCTGTACGTGTAATTTTTTTAAAACTATATTCTAAATAAAAGCACAAAGAATATACACATAGAATTTCTAAAATATTTTATACTATAATTGAGAATCTTTTTAAGAATTACACGCGGTGGAAGATTAAGAACTATTGCATTTATTATATATTGAATGCGAATGTTTTATCCATCACTTACTGAATATATCTTAATAACAAAGTTACCAATTTCTTTGCAATATGACTGAATATAACCATTCGCTCATTCGCTGACATGTCAGATTTTTCGCATGAATTGCCAATGCTAAGTATCACTTTTGTTTTATCGCCATATCGTGAGCAAATGGATGATGAAGATGCAAAGCGAAATTTTTTCTCACGCTTTGCCGTATTCCGCGCTTCTGTCAATCACGTTCACATCAATGAATGAAATAAAATCTCTTTTTTGAAAACCTCGCGTACGGCTCGGTCGCTGGACGATTTCACTAGCCGCGAAACGCGTAGTATTTCCAGCTTTTATCTTCTACAAAGGATGGAACACGATCAACTAGTATTTCGTATATTTACTGGATCGCGAAATGCATTGCGGCATTTAATCCTTTAATGTATAGTATTTAATGATGCTGAATATAATAGACGGCTACGCACCGTATTTACTCAACATAATTAATCCTAAATATAATACAACACTTAGAATATTTAATATCAAAAACCGATTCTTTTCAACAGCCTGTCTTATTATTATAAAGTTACATATATGTAATGATTCAACTTCAATTAATCATTTACACTCGGAGAAAAAGTCAGAAATAACGCCCCAATTATACGAAAGAACAATTTTACTACAGCATCTAAAAATTTATTTAGATACAATAATTTTATGTTGGGCCACCAAAATAATGGACATGATCATGTTGCTGTAAACAATGTTAACATTCTAGCAACCAAGTTAAATATCCGATACAATTATTTAAATGATTTAACATAATTATTTTCAGATTTAAATTTCAGTAAAATTGTTCTTTCCGTGTATGTATTATAAAAATTGTAGGAAGAACAATAAATAAGTTATATGAAGTAAAAAAATATAATAACCATTTTCCCTCGTTGGGAATAACTACAAAAAAATAGTGCACACAAATGTAAGCGATGGAAAAATTGATCCGACTAAAATTTACCGAGCTCAGGATCCTTCGTTCTTACTCCTAGTACTTAGAATGCTACATCACGACTGCTCCACTGTTCTCGTAATTATTCCGGTCGTATGAATACTAATCGGCCTTACGGTCCTATATGCATATACCTACACAAAATAATCTCAATGAAAAATATATTATATGGATGCAAAAAAGTGTGTTGTAGTAAATGATTAATTAGTTATTATGGTTCATTAAAAATAAAATAGTTTAAATTAAAAAGAATTTGTAAGATGTTTATGTAATTATATAATGTAGTTGAGTCACTACTTCATTATTAATTAATAGTACACATAAATTGTCGCAATGGCTACATTTTTTAAGTATCGTATGATTTTTATTTTTTCACAATATTTTATAATCAAAATCTAATTAGACAAACTTAATTTTTTGTATTATATTCCAATTAAAAAATAAACGAAAAGAGTCAATTTCCAACTGCACATAAATACCAACATTCAAGCATATGGGTTAACGTATTTTTCTTTATATAGGTATATAAGCGCAGTATAAAACGTTCTGTGGTACGGAAGCATAAATTCCTCGGAAAAACGTTTGTTTCACGAGCGATGCACAAATTTCTCTTGCCCATAGCAACGTTTGTCTTTCACGGAGACTGGAGTTACCATGTTGTCAGATGCTTGAAAATATACTTTCTCAGCGGCTTTATATGAAAATTCCTCTTCCAAATTCGTACATTCTGAAAAATATGTCACCAGCTTGTGGTTTTAAAAAGAGATAAACACATGAGAATTAACACATGATAATGCAAATATTTATTTCCTCTCTCCTTTATCATCTCTCTTGCCGACTTTTACTGACTTCTACTCTTATAACAGAGCTTTATAACAAGGCTCCTTTTTACTCTCAATTCTTTAATCGATGAAATATCCCAGCATTTTTTATTTTTGTAAACAATTTATATTGAAATTAAATTGTTTGATGTAGAATATTGAGAGCAGTATGCTGTAGCAATTTTGAGAGCAAATATGCTATGCGTTAGGAAAGCCGTTATTATTGCTACGTTGCTTTGTGAAGAAATGAATTTCAGAAACTTCGATGGGTTACTTCGCCAGCTATCTTTTCGGCACCGATATATTTCATCAGGCATAAAGGCTGCTCTCACGATACCGGGTGTCCAGAGCTAGACGATGTGTACGGCCCTGAACGGACAATGGCCTTAGAATCGCAGATTTATGGGGAAACTTTTCCTCTCCGACTGCGAGGACCGCCATCCAGCCCGTTTCCTCTGGTCGGTGGAACTCGTCGCAAAGAAATATTATTATCGGCGCATTGCCTGCGAATATGCTGAAACGTGCTTCCACTTCCGATCATGCGTGTTATCACAACAATGCGTGCGTTATATCATCGACATTTATTTATTATTGGCCAAGTAGCCCGAGAACGAACAAACCCGCTCTTTACTATGTGTATGTGCATATGTATGTGTGTATGTGTGCGAGAGAAAGAGAGAGAGAGAGAGAGAACGCGAGATTAAATTCAGCCATTCATAATAAATAACCTAGGTAAATACTCACATTGGAAAAATTATTAAACGCTCCCTCAGATTATCGTGGAATCCTCTTTGCATTTATTTCATTTACCGAATAAAGGGAAATCGTGTATAAAATAACGATTATTATTAATAAAACATGATACTATTAGTAGTAAGCCTGAAAACATTATCTAATATTTTTTATAATTTTTTTTCTATTTTTAGTCGCGATTATAGCGGCTACGAATACGAAAAGGTTTCGATATATTAGAAATTAGAACAGTTTTCCTATCATACAATCGAAATTAAAACGGAAATTTTTATTTTAAGACCATTTTATTTTTATTTATCAGTAACTTATTCATATCTCACGAAATACAAAGTCCTGATATTTAATGTAATCTTTCCCTATTTATGTGATAAGCAATTTCTGTTGTACAAAAAAGTTCAGAAAGTAATCTGCAAAATATGCGAAAGATTGCATTAAAGGCATGGAATCAATAATGTGCTTTAAACTCATTGGTCCATATTCTCAATCCACTTGTATTCATAAATGTGTGCGTTATTTCTAAAATTCAATAGTATAAATAACATAAACTAGATGGGAGCGGATTAAGAATATGGGTCATAAAGTTCACGATGTGTCCTCGTAATTAAGACATTTTAAATCTCATCATCGCTTCGTATAAAATTTTTCTTGAGCGCAAATTAACGTCGAAGTATTATTAAAGCTTCGCTTACTTATTAAAGGTTTTATTAATTAAAACATATTTTTCAGTGCATAAAAAGAACAAAAGAAGTTTTTGTTTAATTATTTTAGAAGTTTATGTAACACATAAAATTTTAGATTTGAACAAAATTCTGTGCAAAAGTTTGAGAATTATGTTTAAAATTCAAGACGTTACAAGTTTAATATATTGTATATCAATGAATGTATATTTTATAGAAGTGAGAAAGGAAAACGTATTCTGAATTTCAAATTGACCAAGTTCATTCGTGTCAAGTGCACGACGAATAATATAATGTAATATCACGAATCGTGTCACGCTATTTAGCATACTAAAAAATTTCACCTAATGCCTTGCTGTATATTTGCAACAACCACAGCAGTGTGTTTAACCCTTAAACATACATCTAGAAATCCTTCTAAAATTCGATCGCTTGCTATGTAAAGACGGAATGAGAAAGAAGATTCGGGCTAGGTGGAAAAAAAATTTCTCCCCTATCGACCGATATGATTGACTAACTTCATTACTCAACTAAAATAAAATGACACGGAAGTAAAATTTTTTCAGGAAGATCTCTCAGACCCTTTAGTATGTTTAAGGGTTAAGAAACTTTAATTTCACACATAGACGTTTCAAAGAACTGATGCTAAAATACGTTTCCTTTTTCGTGAAAATCGTGCTTCCAGGAAAACTTCAGATTTGTACTTTTCAATGTTTCCTTAACGCCTCGTGGGCTCTAACATTTTAAAAAATTAAAAATTCATTGAAAAAACGCGTGCGATACGCGATATAAATTTCAAAATCCGCCGAAAAGAGGATGATCACCTTTTAATAAATAATAGTTTTTTGCGCGCGAGAGTACATGCGTCCACTTAACGACTAGAAGAGGAATAGGGATTAATGACGCCAGCGTGTAAAACGAGCGCGAGCACGAAGAGGAATGAATATCGTTGTGTCTGATTATATCCAGAGCACTTGATTCTCCGATGCGCATAATACGTAAACATGTATCGTTTCAATTGATGGTGTTTTTAATATCGCTTATAATGGACGCACAAGGACTATTAATAACGCTCTTGACATCTATTAATGGTGACATTGTAGCGGCGCGGCGGTGTAACAGCGGAGGGACGATAACTTTCTAACGAAAAGCAAATACTCGACTGAATAATGAGGGACTTTCGATAAACCTATCGGCATTTTTTATCTCGCACGCGTATTCACATATAATGCGCACATATGAATCCAGATGCAATAAAAGCAACAAATAAAACTTTATTAGGTCCTCTTTACGGCGCAATAAACGAATCACGATGCGTTAGTTAATATCGCAACTCGCTTAATCCGTAAATTGATGACAATATTTTTACGGTCTTCGATTATTTTGCCGTAACGATGTATCGGAAATGCGCCATCAACAACGGATAAGAGCTTATTCAGGAGAGGAGAAGTCTATTCCACTTTGATAACCATCGAGTGGCTTTTAGTTCGCGATGGTTTATGAATCACAAAGCGATTTCGATGGCGTGACCGCTATGCTGCATGATTTTCGTCGTAAAAAAACAAACAGTTGTCTGATACGCGCGATAAATCACCGGATTGTCGTTCGCTCGACAGCAAAAATAATAATCGGTCACCAGCAAGTATGAAAATGCTATTTCGAAAGAACGGTTAAACAATGAAGGGCCACATCCTCAACAACTACCCGCGCCCTTTATCATTTTACGAGGCAAAGCTGGAGAAGGGGATTTATTATGCATCGTCATAACGCTCCAGGTAAACGCGCATCTACGCCGCACGTTTACGAGTTTGAGAAAATTAAACGCAGGCGGCGAATAAGGGCGCAGCTATTTTGTATATCAAATTTTTATAATTCTGATTTATGGCCTGTCTCGTCGGTAGAACGAATTGTAATAGTCTACGGGAAATTATATTTCTCTGGAAACATAATTATATAATATATTCTTTTTTCTTTTCAGTAAACAAAAAAATTTGGATTTTTGTCCAAAAATTTAACTTTGAACTTGAATCTCAAATCACACATACACACACAGAAAAAAACGACTATCAAATCGACAATTCATTGTTTCATATATAAGCAAGAATATAAAATCTTCTTGGAAGAATTTGATAATCTTGATCAGACATAATTTGTTTACATGAAGAAACAAATTTCTTTATGTTATCAAATTCTATCTCTTTGAGATTATAAATACTTCCAAGGAGATTTTATATTCTTACTTATACATGAAACAATGAATTGTTGATTTGATACTAATTTTTTTTCTGTGCACGTTCCTTGAAAAAATGTCTGTTTTGCTAAATTTTATTTACTCTTTAAATTGAAATCAGTGTGTTACTCATTGAAAAACAGTGAATGGATTGATCTTGGAATCAGTGTTACACGGAGAAAAAAAGAGATTATTTATATTAATCAGTTATATATGCACTGTCTTTCAGTAATAATACATGATTCCGATCAATGACAGTACCTTCTTCTTAATCAAAATCCCTGAAAGATAGTGAATAATGATGATCACATACTGAAAGAACGATTTTGTTGAAAATATAGATAAAAAATAATTATGTTGGATCATTAAAATCATTACATTGCATTGAAAAAAAGGATTTGGTAATTATTATGAAATTTGGTAAAGTTGCTAAATTTTAGTTACCAAATCCTTTTTTTTAGCGTGATGTAATTATTTTAACGATGCAACATAATTATTTTCATATCTGTATTTTCAACAAAATCGTTTTCTTTCCATTTCTTTCAGTGCATTTAAGCACTGCAAATCAGAAAGACTTCACTGTTTCCGATTTTAATAGTATAATTTCACCTTCATTATTTCAGCAGTGATTAGAAGATATGTGATTGATAAAGCAAATGCAAAAAAAAGGTGATGCTTGATCACACGCATCGCATACATCACATTTTATCGTAGGCACATGCTAGGCCGTAAAACGTCGTTAAACATTCATTCGTTATTCGCGCTCGATCGAACGGCGCGCATCGATTCCCTATGGCACCGTTTCCTTAATCTTTAAACATCGTTTGTCCGTGAAGAACGACCCATAAAGCGTCGTTGCGCGGGTAGCACGTTTCCAATGTGCCTTTTGTGGTCCGTGTGCTTCCCGCACTCTGATATTTCCGGATTGGATATAATCGCAGCTTCGGAATGGGATAATACATACGAAAACGCTGCCTAACGCTATAAAGGCGAGAGCGGCAGATGTATTTTAAATGTTTCTTATGTAAATATAGTTCGTGAAGTAAGTTATGCTTGTGGAGAAGTACAGGGCTCAACCGTTATTCTCGCCCGCAAGAAATTCAACGCAAGCTGGATGGATATATTAGAGAGAAGGATTCTGTGAGAGAATTCCATTTTAATAAATTTATCTATTAAGTGTACAAATAAATAATTCACTATGCTTTGTGAAATTCGAAACATACCGTTGTAATTCAAAAAGGAATACGGAAAAGCAATCTGCATTATTTTTCAGTGTTTTCCTCCAATTTCCTCAGAAAAGTTACACTGAAAGAAAGACTGGTTATAACTAACCAAAAATAATTTTACTTTTCTAAATATTTAGTAACTTGTACCAGATTTGATAATACTTACTAAACATTTAGTAAAATAAAATTATTTTTTGTTCTATTGACAAAATATTTAATTGATACTATTTCACTATACATTTGGTAGTTATAATCAGACTTTTTTTTCAGTGTATAAATTCCTCGATAGACACACTGGTTTTTTCGTGCGATAATTAATTTTCTTACTTCTTCGATTTTTATAAATTTTTTGTCAGACAAAATGTGCTGCATCGAACGGGACAAATGATCTGAAGGCGCTATGTCCAGTGAATACGCCGGATGCGATAGAACATCCCAGTCAAGTTTTAACAGGGTTAAACTGCAACGGACGAAGATAAGGTCGTCGCTCAATCAAATTGCTGCATCACAATGCTCGGTTTCGTGTGGCGAGATTGATCAAAGGTACACGATTGCAACGTGTGGCTGGGATGTTTTACTACACCCGGCATACTCATCGGACACGTCGCCTTCAGATTACCGTTTGTTCCGTTCGATGCAGCACGCTTCGTCTGACAAAAAAAATTTATAAAAATCGAAGAAGTAAGAAAATGCTTGATGAATTCATTGTAAGAAAAATCCAGTTTTTCTATCAAGCCGAAATCTATAACTTGTCTGAAAGGTGGAGAAAAGGATTGAAAAATAATGAAAATTACTTTTATGCTTGAACTATATCAATATATTTCAATAATAAATACGGAATTTTATAAAAAATAGTGGATTATTTATTTGTACATCTAATAATCTCTTTGATGAATTCTTCACTGGAAAAAGAGTCTTGTTGCATTATTTAGAAATCTGGTAAATTTAACCAATATATTTGTTCAAAAACGAACGAATCAGAAATCTTGTAGGAATTACCAGATTCTAGTAAAATTTATCAAATTCTTCTGATTATAATAACCAGAGTCCTATCATAATAACCAGAAGTTCTGCCTGGTTTCACCAGAAACACTCAATCATACAAGTTTTATTAATATAATCATTTTTTTCAGTGTGTGTTGGTAAACGTTTTTTTCTCTCCTTATTTAATTGTGGAGAAAATGTGTAGAATAAAAATGATAAACAATAAATCATAATTATCGAATCATATCTTTTCTATCAAAGTAGAAATTCTTTCTTAAAAACGAAATTTTTTTTTAAAGTATATACTTATATATTATCTTAACTAATGGCATCATTAAAAGTTCTGGCTTCATACTTATTACGTTCATTACATTTTACATAGTTAATATTATCGTTTGACCTTACAGTTAATTACTAATTCTCTTGTCTAATAATTGAGAACGGTGTACCCGACAATGTATTAGTATTCAGAATAATTGTACGCATGCATGCGTGTCGCAACATCTATAAATTCATCAGAATTCCCAAACACTGGCAATATTGTTCAATATGTATTATGGCATCGTTAACTTACAAATATGTACGTATAAATATACATTATGCAAACTATACATAACATAAATTAGTAATATTGTCAAACAGTAATGTTTCCGTTTACAGAATACATATTGCTGTTTTTCGCGTTTTCTTGGCTTTTGTATACTTGAATCTTATATACTTTTATATACTTGATTTTTTAATTTGTATCTTGTTACCACGCAATAAAACTTGTAACTTGTTGTTGTCTTACTATCAAATTTTGTATCTTTATTATATTTTATCTTTCGAGAAAGCGGAAACTAAAAAGAATGCTGTCTTATCTTTCACTCTCTTAATGGAAGATAAAACAATTTTGCTTTCAAATACAATAAAATGCAAAAAGTGTAAACAATCGATGGATTATACTTTACGATATACAATAACAGTCATTAATAATCATGAGCGCTGACATGGAGAGACAAAGCATTCACGTTCGCACGATATTTATTTAAGGAAGGGGAATGGATCGAGCGGCCTAAATTATCATTTTAATAAAACTTTGTGTGTGTGTGTGTATCTGTTTGATTAGAATATATATTTATAACTTATAGTATTTAAGTATTTATATAAAAATAGTTAATTAGAAGTTTTTTCTAAAATAATCGTTCGTAACCGATTGCCTTTTTTTATGTTTCAGGTAAGCTCTATCTTGCTCTCTGGGGGTAAAGACATACTACAATGAGTAAGTGTAATATAAATATTTTAAGATGTTTTATATCAATCTTTGCTTTACGAATTAATATCAAATAAAACGGTATATTCTTCAAATTTTAAGTTCACGGAATATTGCAAATCTTTCATCTCCCAGAAAATAGATTCGCACAATTGTTCATATCGATTTCTGACTGATGCGATCACGATTATTTCATATTTCTTATTTCAAAAGATTCACTTGTTATATACTCCTATATACTCCTTGCTCGTACGGTCTCGTGTTTTGTCCAGAAATTCCTTTATTTCCCGTTTAGATGGAACATGAGTGGAGTAGGTGGATCGATCTCGTTACTCGTTGCCAGGCTTGCCTCGTCATTCCGCTGTCACGGCTGTGCGTTTTGTCGAGACAAGTGTCTCCGCGAAACGTGACTGGACGACAGAAGGAAACGTCCAGGAAATAAAGCTGGCGCGAAGGGTGGACAAAAACAAGTCCAACCTATCTCCCGTCGTTGCCGTTGTCGCTATCGCCGTCATCGTTGTCGTTGTCGTCATCGTCGTCGTCGTCGTCGTCGTCGTCGTCGTCGTCGTCGTCGTCGTCGTCGTCATCGTCGTTGTTGTCTTTGTCGTCTTTGTCGTCTTCTTTGTTTGTTGTTAGCCTCGTAACGTTAATAAATTCGGCAACACCTGATATATTTCTTCGTTGTGCAATTAGAAGCAAAATGTGCATAAAAATGCTGCAAGAAACATTCGTACAATGATTAATATCGATGATGAGCCTCTGAAATTGTCTTTAAGAAAGTAAAGTACAAATGTAATATGTATATGATGATTAACGATTATTGATACAACATTTATCGTATTTAATAATTTACTAAGTTAGAATTAACTGCGAGTTTAAAAGTATATTTAATGAACAAATACATTTTCCTTGAAATTTTCGATCTTTAATAGAGCCAAAATCTCGGATTTTAATAGTCGAAATGCAATCGAAGATAACTCGATGGAATAATCGAAGTAACTGAAGTGGAAAGATAATTAACACTGCAATTGGATTTTCGATCAGAATTGAATCATGGCTCCTTTATGAGCTTTCTCTGAATTTTTTATATGATGTTTCATTAAGCATTTAAAAATGCAAAGTACTATTAACATTTTTCGAAAGAATTTTTCTTTTTATAAAACTATTATTATTAAATGAGATTTTTCTATCAGAGTATAATTACTAAATGACAATAGTTAACGTTTGTTTATTGTTTTCTTACGTTTCAATCATGATGTATTTAACTTTCTTAATATTAATCTCATTAGCGCAAAATTTACACAATACCTTTTCATATGACATATACACAATAAAATATCACATACGAGTGTGCAAATGCGAAGACGCGAAAACGCCATTTGCTGTAATATCCTGAGAACCTTTGTAACGAACTGCTTGCTTTAACCGGACAAGTTGTCTCCGCATTTGCTTAACTGTTTGTCTGTGTTACAGGACAACGAATGCTCAGACACAAAATTGGAGACTCAATGTATAACTTAAATCCCTTTGTCGTTTTGGAAGGAAGTAATAAAATAACTTGTAGTAAAAAATAACGTGACACAAATTAAGTCTGCATAATTACATGTAACTTCTTACAAAATAAAACACTGTCAGTCGATTAATCTCATACAATTGGCAATTAAGTATTTAATTTATTTTTAACATTAAACACTTTGTGCAAGTGTTTTGAATTAATTTTATGTTCAATTTAATCTTATGCAATAAAGTTAATTTAATCTTATGCAATAAAATTTACTTACGCTATACAGTCATCGCGATAAATTTCTGTAATGTTTGTCGTTTCAAACAATTAAGGGATACAGAGTGAATTACACTTTGCAGCGGGTGCTACAACGAATTATGATTCTCGTATGCATGAAAAAATTGGCCGATAGAATCGCGGATATCGCAGCGGCGAGTCGAGGCACGTGCTTTTTATTCCGCGACAAACCGTTTTACGCGCGACGTGCTCTTAGAAAATTTACAGTAGGTCGTTTCTTCAATAATGTTAAGAGGAGTGTAAGAGGGTAGGCGACTGCAGGGTCTGCGACGAATCGTTGTGTCGGCAACGAGACTGCGCCCAAGAATTCATAAATTTTCTCAAGGTCTTTTAGGAGGAGCATGACCGTAACTTTACTAAAAGATTATGTCAGTTTTACGGAGTGAGGTAGAATTTGTAAATTGATTAAATTTAAAGAACACCGTCGTCTAACGCAAATTACTTCTTTCGACTTTCTTTCGATTTAAACGCGACATTTCTATTTCGATTAAGACTCACTTTCTTTCCTTAGTTAACGGAACGATGCTTTCGGTATTATATATAACGATCAGAAGAAAATGAGACAAATTTTTTGAGCTTAAGAAACGAGAAAATCTGACTTGAAGAATATTTTGACTTTTCTCCTGCTAAGATACCAAAGTCAACCGAATGAGTCTTTTCATTCCCCGGGCATAGTAGGATAGCAAAACCACAGGAAGCTGCAATGCACGAAGCTCGCGATTTCAGAGGCGCTTTTTCTTTATCGTGAATATTTCAGGAGTTTCGCTCGTTGTGGTGCTCTCGCAGGATACCGGAAGAGCGCGGAGGAGCACGTCGGGAGCAGAATATGCTAGACGTTCGTTCGACGTCAAAGCAGCGAAAGAGTCCTTAACCTCCCCCCGCGCCGTAGTCTCGTCGGCTTTGATTTTTTATTGCACCGGCTTTGATTTTACTACTCGCGCACGGGGATCGGACTTTTCGAGCGCTTTGCCTTCGACTTACAGGAAGTATCCGTCCTTGCCCTCCGTGCAACAAGCTTCGCAAGGTTTTATTTGCAAGGCAGATGATCCTGCTTAAGAGCCGAAGATTACTCTCAGATAGAATATAAGCTCTCATATATGAAATGAAAAATAAAAAAATTAATGGACTGTAAGAAAGAGAATGTAATTACATTTCAACACATGTTCTAATGGATAAATGAATGAAACTTACAAAATTAAAACAGAAATATAAATTATAATTATATATATAATACTACACTGAGAGAAAAAAATTACTAAATTTTAATAAATGTTTTAATAGCTGCAATGAAATGTTTAATGAATCTAAATAAATATTAATTTAATACAAGAACCACTAATTTAATTTAATAATTAATTTTTTATTAAGTAAATATTTATGTACCGTAAGTAAATATTTTATTGCAACTAAATTTTATTCAAACAAATATTTATTAAAATTTAGTAATTTTGCTCTCAATAAATACACTTTGAAATTATACACATCTTAATATTTGAAAAGGAATTATTAAAATATATTTTAATATTTATTTAAAAACCTCCACTTTTAAATATGAAAATTGAAAAAAATTGGAAAAAATTAATGTTGAACTTTTCTTACTGAATTTATCTAATTTATCTATCTATTGACTTTATTATTAAATAATTAATATCTACAGACAAAATTTTTTTAAGTAAAAGAAAATGTTATATGAACAGTTATATGTAGGTCAAACTAGTATACTTTTCAATAAAACGATATAGTGTGCTATTATGATTTCCTTTATCATATGACATTTAGCAATAGACCAGGCGGCTGAATGTCACAAGCGACTTAAGGAAACGTCGAGCAACTCAGCTTCTCCTTAATACGATCTGCTACTATCAGAGTGGCTAATTCTTGTATCATCCCTCCGCAGCATCACCTAATACTAGCTCTAATTGAATTAGCCAAGAACATTCAGTTAAGCGGCGATCTTGGAAGAGAAATGCCATTTCCGTAAATCGGTTTAGTTCACTAAAGCCTGAGAATATGTGTTACGCTAATGGAAAAAATTTATTCCTTTCTCAAAATATAATAGAGACGACGTACACACACGTTTTTAGATTTTATTATTATAACTATCAGTTATTACAGTTAATATTCAAGATAATTATAATAATTATAAAGTGTATTTGATACTACACAACTACAATTATAATTATCGTTATAAACACTACAAGAGCTAAATAAATAAATAATGTGAATATCTAGAAAATACAGTACTTATTTTGTTGATAAGATTAATCTATCATTTGTCTTTAATATAGATTTTATCTTTGTTTTGATCATACAATGCTTAATAGTCACCAGTGCAATGTTATACCATTCTTCTAGCAGAATATTTTTAAGAGATATTGAAGGAGAAAATCTGTTCTCTTTACTTTACTTTTCGAAACTGTTCGATGATATTTAAATCAAGCAGTTACATTGATCGGGAAAAACGTTGAAGTTTTGAAAAATAAAGGACAATTTTGAAAAGTAGTGTGAGAAGCAAATTTCTTCTTCCAACTTCACTTATATAATCAATTGAAAGATATTCTGTTAAAAAAAATATTCCATTAATAACCATTCCAGCATTATATGACTTTATTTCAAAGGATAAAGTCTATATTAAAGATAAATGGTAGATTAATCTCTTAGTAATAAAATAAGTATTTCCCAGATGTTCACGTTATTTTGTTCATCCTCTGTACATAAATATAAAAAAGCAGTGATGTTACACAGAAAAAAAATTAGTATCAAATCAACAATTCATTGTTTCATATGTAAGCAGGAGTATAAAATCTTCTTGGAAGAATTTATTATTTTAAATCGACATAATTTGCTTACATGAAGAGAAAAATTTTCTTCATGTAAGCAAATTATTTCTGTTCAAGATTATAAATTCATCCAAAAAGATTTTATATTCTTGCTTATATATGAAACAATAAATTGTTGATTTGATATTAATTTTTTTCTGTGTATATAAAGAATTACTGTTATGAAATAAACAAAGAAATAATAGATTAAAGGATATATAAAAATATTTTGAAAAATAATTCAGACCACGAGATGAAACTCTACAAACGAGCACGACAAGTTAGAAAACGTATTGCTATATGATTACGAATGCTGACACGCCGATGTAATTATAAAGTTTTGAAGCTCTTGCGAACAGCGTGAGATTAAAAGTCAGATGGTAATTTCGCGGTGCTTTCATACAAACTTAAGATTAAACGATCCCGCGGTCTAGTGTGCCATTGCAAATCTTAGCTGCAATCCTTTCAGCGTGCAGATATATATTCGCGGGAAACACTAAAGACATGAATAAATCAAATTCTGTCGAGTTAAGCCACACGTGTTTGAGAGCACCTATAACGATGTGAGGGAATATGTAACTCGCTGCTAAAGTGGTACCAGCTGTAGCCTAAAGGACATAGTAGCTACTAAAAGGACTGGTTACGTACATTATGTGTCGAATACAAAGCTTTACTTCATTAAATTGAATATACTTGTCCGATGACTATGAAATATATCGAAATAATTTAAAATTATGTTTAAAGTCTTGTGTTGCTAATGATACGATAATATTATTATAAATTATTAAATTGAAATGCTATCTAATATATCACGAGATTATAATGCACATATTTTTTGTCAATAATTTACTTACGGACTTATGTAACTCTGATGGAAAAATGTATAGTCTGTCATATCCTTCGGATTTCACGTTACACGATATCGGCCTCGCCAGGTTTTTCCCAGAGCGCGGAAGAGAGATTTGTGACCAGCAATATTGAAAAGCGTAGGAGACTTTTAGCCGCAGAAGCTTTTCCCACTTCGTCGCCTACCGCGTCGCCATCCACCCCATTCGTTCTCCTTCTGCATGTATCGGTACACTTAGTTTCGATACACTTTTTCTCTGTGTCCAATCTTTTTCTTGTTTTTCTTCCAAGTGATGAATTCCCATCCTGTCACGACCGAAGAGATTAATCTAAGCGTAATTCCTTTAATTTCTCACATAATTGTGTGTGTGCGAGTAATAGAATCATAACAATCTCCAAATTTTATATGAATTCGCGGACATGTGAGCCACGAGAATTTATAATTTAAAATCGTTGCCATGGTAATTGCGTAAATAAATTAACAGAGCTCGATTAAAATTCAAACTCACGAGTTCGAGTTTTGATAAATTCCGTTTACGATGGCGCATCGTCGCATGTTCCGCTATTTTCTGCGTGATAAAAATTTACAATAAACTGGAACGGTTAATTGCGTCGTACTCACATATATATCTTAATTAATAAAATTTATAAAAAATTAATAAATAATTTTAATGAGTCGGAGCATCCTTATTCTGTATACCAGAAAGTGCTTGCGGCAGAATTGAAAATTTAATCTTTTTTTTATAAATTTGTCAATCGCGTTATTTTATAATACTGTTATTATCTAAATTTATAATATTTTTAACAAGCTGTATATTGCAATAGCTCTATACATTTCCATGTTATAAGCTGTTCAAATGGCTCGGAGAGAACTCGAGAGAACTGCATAATAAGAACAATATTCCGCTTGTGACGTCATGACCTGCTTTTGGCAAAGCGCCGCCGGGCATCAATTAATTCATTTCCTTTAGTCAGCATAACAACCGCACTGACCGTTAACGACATTGGAACCAAATCGTTAATCACTTTGGTTCAAGGCAATTCGATTGATTATATTCCTAGAATCGTCTCGATAAAAGTAAAATTTCATAACTACTATAATTTCAAACTACTATAATTATGTTTATTAACTAATTTAAATGTAATACAAAGATTTTGTCGATTTCTACATATGTAGATATCTATGATGTACTTACAATGAAATTATGCATAACTGTGGGCGCGTACCTTTGAAAGAAATAATTTTTTTCAACTTTTATTTTTATAAATTTTCAAACATTTACTAATTAAATAAATACAGTTGCCTCATTAATACATGTTTCGTTTCTGCTACATAAATAATTGAATCTGCTATATCATCTTATAATCTACACATATATAGTATATTGATATTTCGATTTTACTATATAATATATTTTGTTAGTCACTCACACTCGGGCAATATGTTTATAATACAATATTTTATCTTGTTTCCTCCTCCTTCTCTCCCCCCCCCCTCATCTCTTATTTATGCATTTGCGATCACTTTTACGATCCTCTCAACGTGTCAACGATGCACAGCTGCAACTGTTGCGAGAGGACCATAAAAATAAAACGAACGCAAAAAGAACGGTCTGGGTTGACCAGTAAAATCGATAACAGGTGAGAAGTGATAAACCATAGTCGGAGACAAATCACTGGCTCTAGTATATTCGAGGTATTTGTGTTGCGATTGTGAACGAGTGCAGCGTTGCATCACCTCGGACCATAAACAAACATATAAATCAATCCTCTCCGCAAGGATTTTATTTTATTTGCAAATTCACCGCACGTCTTCCCGAAAATTTTATACAATTTTCATTTTGGTATTTCGATATTTTTTACCTTTCAAAAGTAGTAATTTTATAATTAGAGCATATATTATAATGTTATTCCAAGCTTCTCTCTCTCTCAATTATTTATAAATACAAAAAATGTATTTGAATATATTTGCTTACATTTATAATTTAATAATATTTATTTGTTTGATTTATTTTACAAGTTCTTAATTCATTGCTGAATACATTCTCGCGTCAAGTAACTACAATATATATTTTAAAAAATACATATTTAAAAAAGTAATTTTAAAATAATTTTAACATACCCTCTATATTACCACGTTATATTTTGAGAACTCTCGCCACATACTACGCTATATCTGCTCTATTTGCTTAAGCTCTCAAAATAATAGTTATTTAATATACATTCGATATCAGCATCTCGTATTACATGCGCTAATTACCATAAATATTACAATGTTCTAAGTTATCCGATATTCAACAAGATAAATTTTGATTTTATTTTAGAGACATAGAATGCAAAATTATATCCTCCATGAAACTCAAGCGCGTCATAAATAATGCTGTTAGCGAAAGCATTAAATATTTTCGGTACGTAGTCATATGGCTATGCACACAGACGAATAACTTATAAATGAAGCTCGACAGTTTGAAATAATTACGTTAGCTTCTCGACGGTGAAATCGTTCTGACATAAAATATGAATCTGAAGTCCGATACGCCATAGTCGGCGATGCGAAAAGGCTCCGCCAGAAGTAAAGATTAGCGAACGTCAGGAACAGCAAAGTCACGACGATACTTGGACAGATTCTCATCTTCTATCGTATAGTGAGTATTGGAAGCGATTTGGGTCGCTGGCTCGAATCGAATCATAGCACTTCGAGGTTGAATCTGTCAGGTAGTGGCACCGACAGGATCTGTCGACGGTATCATGATGGTTTCTGTACATGCTCTCAAATAATTACACTCGAGTGCACAGAAAGGATCTTCCCCTTCGATTTTCCTTCTATTCCTTTTCTTTAAGCTCTTTCGTTCTCTGACTTTTTTTCTTATTCTCTTTCTTTCTCATTCACGCAACGATGGTCGTATTTATGTATAATAATAAACTGTCGAAAAACTTCACACTTTTCAATTTTCTTGTCGATCGACAAATAGTTGAAGTCTGGAAGTGCGGCACAGCGAGCATAAATTTCATTCAATGTAACCAGTTTCAGAATGTTCATCAAAGCTTGAAAAGTATCAAGACTCGCTCCTGCGTAAAACGATCGAATCATTACTAATTTTCATGCAATGGAAATGCGAAGTCAATTTCTTATATTTTCGAAGTTCTATATTTCACTTTTTACATTTTTCAAAATTCTTTGAGAAGGAGACAAAAATTTATCAGTTACTCTGGATTTTTGAAAAGCCGGGGTGCTAATCTTACAGAGATGGCACTTTCCTGCACTCCATCAGACGTCGAATATTCTACGAGAAGCGTGCCCCCCTGCGCACGGATCACATTAGGAGTCCAATCGCAGCTGGGTGTAGCCAGCTACTTTTGGATGCATAATGCAGTCTCTCCAGTCTCCGGACTATCCCTCCATGGAAACCGCCTCATGCCGCACCTCCGTGTGTCGTGACCAGGCTGCGAACTAACAGCCATGGCTTATACGCGCTCTTACTCTTCATTGCACTAACCACTCTTGGGTTCGCTGAGATATCACGAATCTGCCCTTTACCTTCAGCCACCACCTAGCCATCGTCGTGTCAGTGTTGTAATTCGTAAGATATAAAGATCACACGGTCCGTCAATCTGTTTTTAAAAAAATTTTCAAGACTCTCGTCAATATATGACTTTAAAATATTGGTCTGATTCTTTTGAAGCGTGATTGAAATTTTTCTATTCTGTTTGAAATTATTTTTGCATTTTGTATGAAATGAAATTTTAAAAAGAAATATATAAATACTTTGAGATTTTTGTTTATATTGTTTATAGGAAATTTCTTATAATATACATCCTTATCAAATTTTTTTTCTTTTTATAAAATAAAATTTGTACAAAGCATTATAATCATATATTTTGATAAATCATTTTCTTAAGTATAATAAAAAATAATTTTTCATAATTTTTCGCTGATTTTTATAAACAGCAGCATTATTTATTTAATTTTTACTCGAATTATTTTCTGTTATATTTCTATCATGTTATATAATATTCAGAGTAATAACTAAATAGTATTATTAATCGTGTAGATAATGCACTGATAAGTATTTAATAGATTTTGAAAAATGGTGCATGCAATGTGAAATAATTTATTTTAATCACATTGAAGTACATATGAAGATTTTAAAAATGTACAACACTCATTTCGTGCATGTTTTTCACATGAAATTAATTTGCGCCTATCTATTTAGCTGTGTTTTCGGACTCTCCCTCTCTCTCGTACCCTCTCCCTCCTCTGGTTAATACGAAGAATGGAAGCAGTAATGCGTGCACAGCTCGCACATCGATGGCGTACACGTCAGTCTTCATACTGTAATGTCGGCCGTCGATAGGACATGGGAATGAAAAATGACCAAAAGTTCCCTCCAGGCTGAACGATGCAGCAGGGTTGAGGGAGTACAGAGGGAGGTGCGCGAAAGAGAGGCGGGTTGTGAGTGCTATTGATTGCCCATCGCCATTGTTGCGGGCCGCGAGGACCAGAAAGGGTAGGAAATAATGCGATATTACCGAGCAGAAAGCGGTGATAAATTGATATCTAAACCGCGGCTTTTATGACACCAGTCGTCCCGTGAAATTTGCATTAAGCCACTGCTGTCAAAAGAGAATCCAGCTTCCAGCTGCGAGACGAGGACAGTAAGTCAACATCAATTTTTGGACATGCCCGGTAATTTCCGACCGTAAATATTTAGAGCTTCAAACAACGGCAATTTCTATCATTAAATGGCGTATAAAATTAATCACTTGTTTCGCAACAATTTAATTAATATGAAATTTCTGTTAAAGGTCTATAAAAAAAATAAAGATAGTTAAAATATTAGCACAATTAATGTCAACGGTAAATATCGGGATGAGATTCAAATCGAGGATTACACGAGCATTATAGAACGATAAGGATCTTCTTTGTTTGAAGAGACAGAAACGTGAGAATTAATCGATGTTGCTTTATTTTGTGGATCGTCAGACACGGAGGCGGGTCTAATGGGTCCGACAAACCTTCGTACTGTCCTCAAGCTGGTTTTATTCTATTACACGAATTCATTCATCTTAGGTTCTTTTCATTTTCTAGAAAAAGAACGCGTTCTTTTACACATTTCGAGGCTTCCTACCTCAAGGAGATAAATGATGTTCACTGTTACAATTTGATATGGCACGTGCTTCTATTTCCTGCGAGGTCCCAGTGATTTCATTTCCAGCAGCTATCTATATTTTCCATGAAAGTGACTTTTTAAAAGTGATTTTATCTAACAAATTTGATACATATATATAATTCTAATTCGGGACATATATTAATGTGACAATGACGAATTTATTAACTTTAACAATATTCACAAAGATATTATATTATATTGTGTAAAGAAAAAGAGAGTACAAAAGATACAATAAATATAATACATATTATATAAAATTGAATAAAAATTTGCTACATCGTTTTATCTATGCCATACGATATATCTTTTAAAATCTTATTATCAGATATACAATATAACGTGCAATAGGTAATAAAAACTGAATTTTTACTGAAGTTAATACTTCTGCTGTTGTGTTGCAAAAGTTAACGAGTAATTGCATTATCTAGTATTACGTGAGAGAATTCGCTCTGCGGCGAACAAGTCTTTGAGTACATTTAAAACTCTGTTGTTTCATTCTCCAATAACCACCTATAATTTTGACTCTGAAACAAAATAACATGAATTAATTCAAACGCAAATTCTTTATTCAACAGTGACAGAATTCTCTCCTTCCCCTCCCCCCCTCTCTTTCTCGTAATCCTTTAAAATTGTAATGAAATTTGTTGCAACTTCCTCCTTTGCTATTCAATTGTGCAGTACGGAATGAAAGAAATTTTCCGATAATTTTGCCAACATTAACGAAATAGAATAACTAAATGTAAAAACTTTGATATTCTGTGCGATCTGCTATAATCATAAAATATTTTTGCATTGAGCCTGATTTAAACAAATATCATCGATATTGTACGTAAAATTTTAACCACTAAATAGAAGATATGAAAATCGTTCGTATCTACGTATTTCATTCGCTTAAAAATTCGATAGCAAATGATATCTTGCACCGTACATGCAACCTACATCTAAACTTGATATTTGACAATGCGACAATGAGATTGCTTAACCGCGAATGATTGCGGTGTCTGATTGCGGTGCCTCGTAGGCAATATATACGCAGGAACCAATTTTACTCGTGAATTCCAAACAGCGTGTCGTATACACGACGTCGTTTCAATCACAAGGAAATCGCGGAGCAACGGGGTGACGCGAGAGGCTCCAATTACAAGGAGATTGCAAGACACGAAGTAGGAAGAAATGGCGCGGCGCGTGCTCGAGCACGCGCGACTTGCCGGGGATATAATCCACGGACAAGACGCATTCTTCACGTTCGAAAGTGTTGGCAGGTACTCAGGACAGCCTGCGAAGACATGATTGCTGAAAAACAGAAAGAAATGAAAGACTCTCGAGTACGCTCAACTACAATAGACTCGAAGCTCTTGTGCCCATCGTAAAGAGTTGTTACTCGAAGAATAATGATTTTAAAAATGTACAACACTAATGTTACCATCGTAAAGAGTTGTTACTCGAAGAATAATGATTTTATCAACAACGTTGTTAGAATGTATATTTGCTTATCTTATTATTTTATATATACACAAGGGGAAAAAAGATAGGGAAAGAAAACCCTGAAATTTCAAATGCCAAACATAATTCAAAGTGCAACCAAAACTTCTATTCTATTTTAAGATAAATTCGTTATTGAACAAAAATTGGGTATAACGAATATTTAGAGCTATTTTCAATGATTACTACTTCAAACTGAAAAATGTGAAAAGTTTCATCGGCACCTAATGTTATCAACAAAATTTCAACCGGTGATTAAAGATTAAAGCTGTTAAATAATGTGGAAAAACAATATCCTGTTGAGAATATGCCGAAATCAGATCTCACTCGAGAATAACGAAAAAAAGTGTTGGTTAAGTGTCGGTAACGGTTAATAACCACACTCACCCCCTTATGCTAACCAAATGTCGGTGTTTTGCATGCAGAACTCACGTTTACTTCGAACCCGTTCTTTCTGTAAAGTCACAGACAAGATAGAAATTACTTTCTATTACTATTATCGGCAATCGTTTCACGATTATCGCACTCTCCTGTGTTTATCGTGCAACATCTTCCAAGTAAGTAAGTTAATTAAAAATCGTAATTAAATATCTAATTTAGAAATATAAAAAGTTGACATAAATAAAGAATGTGAAAATCATATTATTTTTAATAAAGTACGTGTAATGACATAATTTCGTTCGTACGTACATACAATGTTTCTATACAAACATTATTACCACAAAATTATAGATATATTTTAGGTGATCAATAACTATATGTATTATTTTTTTTTTTAATTTAATTTAAGTAAATATATATTTATATGAACTTTACTAATATTCAATTTGTATTCCCGGAAAATATTGGGTCTTTGAGAATATTAATCGGTAAACATCATTATCACAAAATTATAGATATATTTTAGGCGATCAATAACTACATATATTTTTTTTAAATTTAATTTAAGTAAATGTATATTTATATGAACTTTACTAATATTCAATTTATATTCCCAGAAACTATTAGGTGTTTGAGAGTATTAATCAATAAACGACGAAAGAGAAAGTAATAACTTCGACGAAAGGGAGTGAAAGAGTTCATTTATAAAAAAAAGTATTGTCTGGTCGCAATAAGCTTACATCCATATCTCGGTTTTTATCTCGGTGATATTATTTTACTCCCCTCGCTTTTTCTCTCTCTCTCTCTCTCTCTCTCTCTCTCTCTCTCTCTCTCTTTGCCTTTTTTCTTCAAACTGTCACCTTTCCCTTATCCTCCAACTAACTCATCTCTCTTCCTCTGCGGGCTCGACCGTATCGTTCTGGTGAACGATGAGAATGATTCTCGACCTCAACTAAATTGCACCATTAATTGTATCCTGTGCACGTGGTATGCAACAGTGTCGAGTGTAATAAGCCGTCCTTGGCCCAGATACCGATTCTTGAAGACATTATTCGATACATCCTGCAGATGCTGAGCCTGTCATTCATCTCGCATCGTTTGCTGAAAAAAGATATTCGACATAATTGGTTATTCCAGTTTATACGATTCGACGTTACTACTTCGTAATTCTTTTACTATGTGAGAAAAACACATTACTTGACAAATATTGATTAAGCATACTACGAGAATGAATACATGCAAGCTATGTGCCTTAGCATTATGCTTGCCCAAAGGTTCGACTGGTTTGGAACAGTCGATTTCACAAGATTCTCTCCATCATCGACAGCGTCGTAACAGCTGGCTGCAGCAGCTGCCTACGTCATTGATTCGCATCGTACAGCGAAATCTATGAGCAAGCTGTGGTGCTTCCCGTCCTAACGAAGACCGTTACACATATATAACGCTATTCCGAGATATTTATGATCCGTCTTGTAGCAATTTACCTTACCTCCACGGCGAGAGTTTCCGTCTTGCCTGCTATTCCATTTACTCGTGCCGCACGCTCTCTCCTACGAACATGACGATGCGCCGCACCTTCCGTAGTCGCGTTTCCACACATACGCGGACACGTTCACGTATGTCCACGTGAATCGAACAGGCCACGTGTACACAGGTGACGAACGTGCGTCGCACCCTTGATAGTCGCGAACCAATTGGATGATCCGCCACACGTTCGACGTACCATGCGAAATACATATGCACGTATACCGCAATTCAGCTTGCCCGTGTCGACGAAATATCCATTCGCGCATGATAGTACGTCCGTCATCGTACGTCCGTCATCGTGTCTGAGTTTATCAGTCACTGACGGCGCACATGCCTGGTTATTCGCTCACCTGTATCTCCCATCATGATTCGCACGGCTTGGTCTGGCGGGCGCGTTGGCAGAAATATGTTCGTGCAAAGAGATATGATCCAAGACTCATCCAATTTAATGGATTAAGCGAATTTTCGCGGTAGCTCACTCTCTCACGCGAGCTGTTTCGTTAAGATGTTTCGATGATATTTTAAAACATCTAAATATACACGGAAAAAATGATTTTGCTAAAGTATCTAAAAATTTTCATCTGAAAATAATTTTGTTAGATCGTCAAAATAATTTTGTAAGACGCTCAAGCATAGATGAAGAGCGCTGCAAAAAATTTTGATCTTCTAACAACCAACTTGAATGTTCTAAATAATTACTTTGATGGTCTAACAAAATTATTTTCAGATCTGTACACTGAGAGAAATCGTTTGGTAAGATCAACCAAAGTTTGGTTGAATAGTGAATAAATGAATTTTGTAGTTACTGATACTAAAAACTTACAAGGAAACATTCCCAAGTGTGAATTTCTGATTTTAGTGAAATTTTGTATACATATAGGTTACATAAATAGATGAATTTAGAAAATATTAGTTGCTGCCCAAAAACGATTTTAAAGGGTAAAAACACCCCTCTTGTGTAAAGCAATTTTCAGCTTTTTTTGTTATTTCAAAAACTGTTCAAAATATCAAAAAATGTTTTATACAAAAGTTTTACCATAAAATTACTTCTATTGATTCCCGTCAATAATATTTTTTTAAAAATAAGTTTTGAACAAAAATATTTTTAATAATTATTTTTAAAAAATATTATTGACGGGAATCAATAGAGGTAATTTTATAGTAAAACTTTTGTATAAAACATTTTTTGATATTTTGAATAGTTTTTGAGATATAACAAAAAAAGCTGAAAATTGCTTAACATAAGAGGGGTGCTGTTACTCCTTAAAATCATTTTTGGGCAGCGACTAATATTTTCTAAATTAATGTATTTATATAGCCTATATGTATACAAAGTTTCATTAAAATCAGAAATTCACACTTAGGAATGTTTCCTTGTTAGTTACATTTAATAAAACTTTTTGTAATTTGTTGTATGAAAATAATTGTTTGGTTAAGGTTACAAATTCTTTGGTCAAAACAACTATTTGGTAATTATAACTATAAAATGCATTTATGCACTATTCAACCAAACGACACCAAACATTTCTCTCAGTGTATGTATAATAGTTAAATTTTTAGGTATTTTAGTAAAATCGTTCTTTCCGTGCACGAATTATATACCCGTAATCATGACATACACTCACATCCGCTAAATCTTTCTACGACTTCCGTCATCTTCTCCCTCTTCTTGGCAACCTTCTCGCCTCATTTGACTCTCTTGAATCCGCCATTTCGGCTGAGCCGTCGCGTTGGTAGGACACCCCGGTGGCTTAGTCCCGAAATGAACTTCGATCTCTTAAATGTTCATCCCGCTGAAACCATTCGCGGCTGCCTTTGTCCGTGGCCTTCCATTTCGGTACAGGCACCAATTTAAGAAGCTTATAAAAGAAAAGTGCATTCTAACCATGCAATGCAAATTTTTCGAGCACCGAGAAAATTGCACTTTCTTTAAGCTGGTGCATCGAGCGTTCGTTGCTTCGATAAAAATCGCTTTGCTATATCTAAGCGATACTAATCCTAAATATATGCTAAACTAAGCTCAATTATATAATGACTATGTTACTAAGGACAAGGTTTTGATGCGCAAAGGTAGGCGAAATATTCGATATTCGAAAAAGAGTGTTTTTGAATTTGATTTTTAGAACAAAAATTTCACTAACATGGGAACCGTACGAAGTTGACACACAAATTTCGTGAAAAAAAAATAGCCACGTCTAGATCTACTTAAACTGAAACTGTAACAGGTCTAATTTTTCGTTAGCTCATTTGAAGACAAAATTAGAGGATTGAAAGTTAGCGCGCGCGTAGTAGGTCTACTATATTATTGACCTTTTTTATTTTGTTGATTGAGCAGAATAGGTTGTAATGTATGTAAAACACGGACTACAAAGATTATTATTATACATTATTATTATACAACTATTGCGGATATTTTTTTTCACGAAATTCGTGTGTCAACTTCGTATGGTTCCCATGTAAGTTATTATTTAAATATGTGATAAGTGAAGATGACACATTAGAATCGAAAATAATAAATACAATATTCAATTTAAATTTTAGCTGAAATCAGCCCGATGCAAAATTTCTTCAAAAACGAAGGAAAGACACGCGAAAGCTAGATCGCAACTCATAACTATTGCAATCTATCACGAATCTCAAACTCATTCGCGAAACTTGAACGTCGAAGGGAAAATCCTCCCTCTGCCCTCTTTTCCTGGCCGTTGCTTGCCTGGCTCGACTTACAGAACAGTGTTTCGCTAGCATAACCGTATGTAATTTGTTTGTGTACGTAGAGACGAGTTTTCTGCGTCCGCACCCATTTCGTTTCTCCCAGCGTAGTTTCGGCGCCCGCACAATCGTGGCGGTGAAACTTTCCCGGCTGGCACAATGCCATCCTCATAGTGGACAGTATCCGCATATGTTTACTAGGCCATGTTTATGCTGACGATGATTTTCGGACAATGCTGCCTAGTGGCCACTCGCTCTTCGTCACGTTCATTGTCGTCTAAAAAAATGCAAGATTCGGATTTTTTGTTATTATGCAATACATTTTTTTAAATATAAACCATAATAAAACAATACACATCACAGTCAATTCAATATTTTCTTATTGCAGCAGTATTATAATTGATAATTATGAATTTAACACTGTAGAGATAAAACAATGTAAAATATAGTCAGTTAATTAAAAAAGCAAAAAAAACAAAATTAATGATTTATTTTATTTTCACGTATGTATATATTAAATGAGAACGTTGCATTCTAATTTAGTCCTCATCAACCGTCTTAATATAATATAATATGTTTAAATCTTATAATGAGCATTAAAAATCATTAAATTGTCCGGTCCATTAAATTGACAAATATAATTGTCAAATGTAATTATAAAATGTCCGATAAAATATTAAGTAAAGCTCATAAAATGGTTTGTAGAAAGGAAATAAATTACAAATAAATTAATTGGTTGTCGTCCTTTCTTTTAAAATTTAAAATTAATAACTGTAGATAAATATTCTCATGTAATTCGGAAACACAAACCAGAAATCTATTTAATTATAAAAAAATTACGTACACGAGAAACATAATCATAATGAGGATATTCTGTTACCAATTGTAACTAAAACATTTATTAGTATATAATGATATTATATATATATATAAATTTCGAAAAACACAAAACGGATCAATGCACATTAATATTGCGAAATATGTTATAATATATTATTACAATTATTAGAAATAATTTCATGTTTTTCATGCATTTCATTTTATTATGTCGATTATATATTTTTGATGAACATTAACAAATATAACTGTGGGAATAATGAGGAGACTAGCAGAATACGAAGTTTAAATCCGTGCGCTTTCAGAAAGGCATGTTGCCAACTCGAAATTAAAATCCCGCCGTTTAACCGATCCTCTCTATCTTCTTCTCTGCTCTTCTATGATTTCGAAATAGAATGAGAAACTTGTAAAATTTATATAGAACGTTCGCATACGTACGGTTAAACACTTTAATTATTTTTGTTACAGCTTCATTACGAGTGATCTCAGGATAAATGGAATTTTGTATACTTGCTAGCATACTGTGCAAATATATACGCGAGATTGTATTTATTGATCTTGATAAAACTTGGTGCACGTCAGAATCCAGGCGAAACTAATTTTAGCATTTCTAGTCTTATAAATCAACAAACGATCTAAATAAATAATTATTTTCTCACGTTTGAAGGCTATTTATATTAACGTTTATATAAAATAAATTTATACATTTATATTTTATATAAAATTTATAATGAGAAAAACTATAACCATTATTTTGAATAATAATGTATATTAATAATTTGTGTGCAAGGTTTAATACATTATCATGTTTTTATCAATATATAAATTTTGCAATTTAATATGTAATAATCTGAAACACATATTGTTTAGATAGAAACATTTGCAATTTAAGAAAATATTTATATTCTATTCCCATTTTCTAGAAATGTACTGATTTCATACTTTAAAAAAGAAAGTTGCAGAAAAACTATTAAGTTATAAATAATGATAGCATTCTATTCTCGTCAGAGATACAGTATTAAATACGACAGCAATTTTTTATCGACAGTCGACGTTGAAGGAGGAAATGATGGCTCGTTCGATTCGGTCCTAACTGGCCGCGCCGTAAACCCACGGAATCGAATTAACGTCTTGACGTTTCCGATTGATTTCTGCGACGCGACGAATACTCGATCCGTCGGAAATCATTCGCCGCGCTAGTTCATGAAAGGAAGGAAGGGTACGTGTGCTGAGACGAAGAGCTTTTAACGTCCTGAAACCCCATTAAGATAGCAAGAGTCACTTCTGGATCGCAACTCGACGACCTTTCCACTTTCCACTATGACGACCGAACGTATACGCGCGTATGTGTGTGTACATATCTTTTTATAACATATACAAACTTACAAGTAAACCTACCCAAGTGTTACACTCCGATTTTGATAAGTTTTGAATATGTTATAATCTAGGTTAAAATAAGAGACGCATATTTTTTTATCAACTTATAGGTATTAGCTGAGAAACAAAAATCCGATTTTTTTTAAGAGCATGTTTCACCCCCTTAATGGTCGTATGGGCATGTATAAAAAAAATGTGTCTCTTATTTTGACCTAGATTACAACATATTCAAAGCTTATCAATATCGGAGTTTAATGCTTAGGTTTACTTGTTAGATCTAGGTCAAAGTTGATGATAATATTCGTTCGTATTTTGCAAGAATCTTGATTTACCAAAGTAATTGTGTATATATCCGAATTCCATAGATAGATTTTGCAAAAAAATCACATATTTTTTTATTACATGCACTGTTAGAAATTTCTTAATGGCTTTTAATTAATATGTAAAGGAAGCTTGGTTCAAGCCCGTAAATAAAAAGTAATGAATGAAAAGTAATGAATATTCATTTACTAATGTCTTAAATTTTATTAACGTTTGTATTATTTCATTTACGTTTGTATTAACAGTATATTAAATTTCAATACACTTATATATTTTAATTCACTTAAACTTAATTTCATTAACATGTACATTAAAAATCATTCCAGTTACAAATGATTTAAATATCATTTACCATTGTATATTAAAAGTTCATGAAATTTCATGACATTTTTAACAGTGTGTATTAATTCTCTTATTTCAAACAGATAACAATTTTATCGAATTAGTTTCTTACATATGCTTATTGATTTATTTTCCGTATATCGAGTTCAAAATATATTTCAATTAAATAAAAATAAAATAAATTCGAGTACAGTCTATAGTAAATTAATGGAGATCCATGCGCTTGATTCAGAAAGCTGCGCAGACGTTCGCCTTGAACTTTAACCTCCTTAATACGTACCTGCTGTTGCACGATTTCGCATATCGCGGCTTACGGCACGACAGAGGTGTCTTTCTTCGGAGACGAGGGATATTACTCGAGTGAAGCAGTTTCGTATCTGTCTCCAACGAGCGGACGACAAGACGAACGTCTCCCGGCTCTGTTCTGAATTCGCAATGCGATAAACGCACAACACGTAAACCGGGGAAATGTATATCGGGATCCATTAATACGGCTGCAATATGTTTCCAAGTTTCTCATTAAAAGGGCTGCAACGTCGGAAGCCTTAAAATGATACGAAATGACAACGCAGTAAGCGTTCTGCTTAATAATGTATATTTTGTATTTATAAATATAACATTGGTGAGAAATGCTTTTTGCAATAATCTATTTAGTTTATACGATTATTATTTATTGCTCATGGATAGCTTGTAATCATCAGTGTTTCAATATCTTACTATTCTCTTTTATTTCGAAATATTAACCCTTCCGCATTTAAACAAAACCATCAGCTGTATAACGCTGAAATATATCTTGATTCTATTAGCAAGAAATTGTCAACGCCGCGCCGCATGTATATTACTACAAATAATTATTTCGCGCGACATGCGGTAGTGCATAAAATGTTAGTTCCGGAAATACACAATAGCAAATGGAGACGAGGTAAGTCGTGGCACAAGCGCATAGCAGAACGGAGGGTGAGGAAGAGATGAATCGAGGAAGAAAATAGGGAGGAGTTGACGGAACACGTAAGAGGGTGGGTACTCGCCGAGGGTGGATAAAGGGAGTAATTTTCGCGGGTACACAAGCTGTAATTATTAATGAAACGGATGGCACAGCCGTTGTACCTCGTCGCACTCGGACTCAGCACAGCCGACTTTCTCGTCTTCGGTAACGCGACATGAAGCTTTCCGGCTCCATCTCTTCACAGGACATTTATAAGGACTCATTTTTCATTTCGCGTGTCCGTTGGAATAATATACCACCAAGGTTGCTCTATCGTGCTCACTTAAGGGGCGTCGCCGTTTCTTACTCTTATTCCCGTCGTCGTTCTTTAATCCGCGTCTACGAAAGTATTCTCGCACCCATGACTCGGCGGTTTTACTGTAATTGTCTGTTTTTCAAAGCGCGATCACCACGAATAGAATGTTCGTAATGCGAAATTTCATGATCCCCCTAAAACGAGCTGCGGAATTTCAGCAACGCGATGAATCATTCTTTACGTAAGTTTCTAATTGATCTATAAATCACGCAACTTTTATAAATTGCATGGTACGCACACATTTTTTTTTTGTGAGATTGTATCTTCAACTTTAGTGAGATACATTTTATCTTCCATTTTATCGCAATTCAAGTTACATGAACTAATTCCATTGGACGGAACATCCGCTTTTGGAAATTAAATTCAGGGAGACGACACCAGACATATTTTGACAGATGGAACTAATTCTGGAGAGTACGTAGCATCGTAATTACAAAGCTTATGTGTGAATCTGTCGTTCCCAGGAATATATGTGTTCTATAACAATCTCTTTCATCTTAGGTTATTTCATTAGAGAAGTCGTTTCTTTTCTAGCCGATTGTTTATAACTAACCATTTTTCATTTCATATTTTACAGAATATTTGTTACTTTATTTTATTGTCTGCGCGCGCGCGCGATATATATATATATATATATA